>CAUYON010157899.1:0-33700 GCA_963573935.1 Arctocebus calabarensis
CATCACAGCTCACAGCAACCTCCAATTCCTGGGCTCAAGCGAGTCTCCTGCCTCTGCCTCCCAAGTAGCTGGGACTACAGGCGCCCACCACAACGCCCAGCCATTTTTTGGTTGCAGCCGTCATTGTTGTTTGGCGGGCCCAGGGGCTGGATTCGAACCCGCCAGCTGAGGTGTACGTGGCTGGCGCCTTAGCCCGCTGAGCCACAGGCGCCGAACCTGTTAGGTATTTTTAAACTCAAACATCATTTGAGATACTCAGGGTATAGACTAGAATATATCTAGGCAGCTTTCTTTCAAGTAGTTATGTGGAAAGGGCAGTGGAAGTTTGAAAGCTTCAACAAGTGTATTTGAAAATTTGTGATCAAGTTGAAATAGCAGGAGAAAGCAAATACTGACACTAATTTTTGGCTAAGAAATAGCTTTCATTGACGACAAATAGGAATAACCATCTTAACCAAATGAAAACCACCTGGTATGATCTCTGAAAGACACATTGGGTTGCTGCCACTAAGTTCTCTCCTGACACCTCTCCCGGAATTCTGTTTCTGGCTGAACAAATCACTTAATCTTCTAGAAACAGATTTACAGATATGTTCTTTTTACTCTTGTGACAGTACACATTCTTTATTTAATCAGATTCCTTTTGCATTTTTAAATGCTTCCTCTGCTAATGCAATATCTTCTCCCTCCCCAGACCCATCTTTCCTTCTAAGACAGTGTTTCTCAACCCTCCTAATGCCGCGAACCTTTAATACAGTTCCCGTGGGTTGCGACTCACAGGTTGAGAACCACTGTTGTAAGATAAGCCCCAAAGTGTTTGGCAGGTTGAGCTGGCATCTCAGCACACAAAGACCACTGCTCTGACTTTGGTCAGACAAGGAGTAAGGAGTAAAAACTGATTCCCTATCCACCACTGAGTCCCATGATAGAATACTGGCATTGTATTCCATTTCAGAGAGAGAAACTCAGAGAGGTTATTTTATTTACTCCAGGTCACAGAGCCATTAAGTGAAAAATACATAGAAAATGTTCTAATATACCACCAAATTGTATTATAATGGATCAAAATAGGTATCCTACTTTCCCTGATCTCTAGAAATTACCATCACATACTCTTCTCTATTTAAAAAAGAAAAAACTTTACAAAAGATATGATACCTACGTACAAATTCACAATACAACATGATGACTCAACCATTTGCAGTGTTTGTTCATTATAGCCAACATTTAGAGTGTTAAAGCAAGCAGAGGTGATAAGCTGTTCACTTCCCTCAATAGTAACAAGAGAGAGTAAAACAAACTTACAGTCAGCACCTAAACCCTTAGTGTTGGGCAATCACAAGTATTTGCATGTACACCTCATAACAGCTGCAGGTAAATGATTTGACAAGGTCAAATTCAACTGAACAAGGAAACCACCAATACGGCTGGAGTTTAAGTTGCTAGACCAGTTAGAAAAAAAATACAGGAAGACAACCAGCTAGAATGAAAAACTCCTGATTCTCAGGACTCTTTAACTTTAGTAAAGGTTTGGTTTGCCTTATTAAAAATCCTGAATTGGGGTGGCGCCTGTGGCTCAAAGGAGTAGGGCGCTGGCCTCATATGCCGGAGGTGGTGGGTTCAAACCCAGCCCTTGCCAAAAACTGCCAAAAAAAAAAAAATCCTAATTTGTTTTTCTCTACAAATAACACAAGCAATGCAAAATGGAAAGAGAATCATTTTATAGGTGAGAAGCCCAATGTCCCATAAACAAAGCAGATAAAACACAAAACAGATTCACTGAGTCACAGAAAGATCTGCCAACTAGTCACACAAATTATGGTGACTCAAAGGAAAGTCTAAATCTATTATCATTTGGTTATATTCATGATCTCAGTTTTCAGAAATTTATATGGAAAGTTTAACTTTTAAATTTTACTTTCTTAAAAAAAATCTAGGAGGAAACATAATAAATTATGTATATATACGCACACACACATTTTTAACCTCCCACTTAGAATGTTTCTATCTTCAACATTACTCTAAGGCTATTCATATTTTTTGTAGGAAAAATTTAAATTTATTCTCCTCTGACATTTAAATCATTACCTAAGCAGTATCAGTGTTCATGTAAATTAATATAATCTTAATTTACATTTTTCACACTTCATAGAGATTTTGTTATGTACCATTTTAAAGCTGTGATTTACTGATATTTCCATAAACTATGCAGCTATATTTTAAAAATGTACTCTTTATATCCTTTATCCTAAGACACCAAATAGTTTTAAGACACACCATCAATTTAATAATAGCTTTACAAGGAGAAAAATAGTACTCCTTCAAATGATCACATCAACAGTAAGATACATTCCAATTCTGGAAGTATTAAAATGAAACAAAAGAGAAAGACAGAGAGAGAGACTCTAGGTAAGTAAATATGTTATTTTATTTAGAAAGAAGATACAGAGGAGTTAGACTGTGTAATATGAAGCCAGGAAATCTGGCTTCAGATTTTAGCTCCTTTCACTTCTTGGGTGATGTAAGGAAACTTAGCCTCTCTGTACCTCCTCTTCTTATGGAGAAAGGATGCTATCTGCCAGATGAGGTTGTGACCAGGATTAAATTAATTGCTGTTCTTAAAGAACTTCAAACAACCAACATAACAAGTGTTCTATGAGATGTGTTAAAAATAATAATGGTTATCATCATTATTAGCACCACCACCTACCAGGGCTCACTGAAGCATTTGCTGTCTTCAGAGGTGAACAATTTCCTATTCAACAGACTAGTAAAATATTTTAATTCAAGAAAATATTTACTGACAACTGAATGAGTACTTATGCCAAATTTGTTTGTTTGTTTGTTTGTTTCACTCTGTCACCGTTGGTAGAGTGCTGTAGCACCACAGCTCACAGCAAACTCAAACTCAAACTCTTGGCCACAAGCAAATCTCTTGCCTGAGCCTCCCAAGTAGCTGGGACTACAGGTGCCCACCACAACGCCTAGCTATTTTTAAAAATGGAGTCTCACTCCAGCTCAGGCTGGAATCAAACTCTTGAGCTCAGGCAATCCACCCATCTCAGCCTCCCAGAGGATTACAGGCATGAGCCACTGTGCCCAGCCCTACTTATGACAAATTTTTAAAGGAAGGAAAACCATGGTGCTTTTCTCTAGAAGCAGGTTATGGAAGAACTTTCTAACCAGAGATCAGCGTGGCCCAGGCTTCATAATACCTAAAAGTCCTCTGAAACAAGATGCAAAAGTACATTTGCATGTATGTTTTTCTGCAATTCTATCTTTTTATTCTTAAAAAGGCCTAGAATTAAAAAAAAAAAAGAGCCATTTACTTCAGGTAATCACACAACATTAAAAGGTTAGTAGGTAAATATACCAAAGTTTAATTTCATTACAATGTACAGGGTGGCATTAAGTTTGTGTCCAATTTAAAATAGTTTAACGTAGTAAACGGCACATAAACTTTATGTCCACCCTGTATTTGTGTCCTGTCAATGATTTTATGCAATTATAGGTGGGTTCAGTTACTTTGACAGGTCTGTGCATTTTCAGCTTTCTAAACTGAACTTTCTTAAATACCAAGCATTTTAACATCAGAAACATAAATCCAGGGTTACTAGAATTTACTATGGCCTTTCTACAACATCTTGTTGTCTAAAACTTTGACATAACAACATATGGTGTATTGAAACAATGGCTGCACAAACTATTTTAAGTGTTTGTGAAAAACACAGTTCATTTCCCTCTTCTTTCAGTTTTCCATATTAGCCAGAAAAAGAACTTGCTCACTTTATAAATCTCCAAGTAGATTTGTAACACAGAGCTGAGAAAACAATGGCTTCTAGGATGAGTCATCACAAACTTTCACGTTTCTTGTACAGTAGCTGGTTTGCTAGGAAAATACAACAGCTGCTCAACTCTAGCCATAGCCAAACCTTGTGAGTAATTAAAGATTGATCCTGGATGCCATCACTGAAGACATTGGAGAGAAAATGAACCCTGTGTTTCATGCATCCATTGTCTCGACAAGACAGTATATTATCAAAGTTTTAGACAATATATTGTGAAAGGCAATAGTTTTTGGAATCAGGCAGTCTTGGGCTCCATTTTTCCTCTGCTATTTCCTAGCTGGTTGACCATGGGAAAGTTCTTAACCTCTCTGGATTGTAATTTCCTATAGGTGAAAATACCTCCTCCCTTTAGGAGACTGTTTCAATCTAGTACAGACCTGCCACAGTGGCTTCTATGCACTTTCCCCTGCCCATGTCCATTTATGCAACCAAAGTCAAGGGGTGAGGGGTCCAGGGTAGGGGTGGGGGGATCAACAGATAAAAAGTATTAACTTGCCATTTAATGATCCTTTGCTAGAATTCACATGAAATTAAAATAAATTAATCTAGTTTCTTTTCCTTCTTCCCAAATAAATATTTTTAGAAGTGACATCTGGAGAATTTTATTTTATGTGTAGCCATGGCTAACATAGCTTTATAACAAGGTTCAAGCTGGTAGTACGTCAGCAATCAGAGGCAGCTGATCAGAAGTCAGTGTTTCTCAAGTAAGTTCAGCCCTTGTCCCTCATATCTGAGCTGACTTACCTTCCTTGAAAGAAGTGTGCCTCCTTAATGGCTTTTAGCCTCTGTCAGGATACTAACTAGTACAAGCATGAAAGAAAGAAGTAAGCTGGGCTAATTCACAGTTTTTTGATTGACCTTGATCAAACTGAGCTGGGTGATTTTTTTGCTTATGACACACGACTGCTATTTTTATTTAGGTAAATACTAGCTGCTATTCAGCTGAAACCAAAATGCTTCTCTCTAATACCCCTATACTCAGTAGGCCAATTAGCAACCCCTCTGTCCGCTCAAGCAAAAATTAAAAGTCTGGCATTATCAACAGCATTTATTGACTACTCTTCACAGTGGTAAGGTGTTATCAGCAGGTAATATAAAGCTATTAGTGGCTTAGAAGAAATAGACTCTCTGCCCTCAGTTGATCTGAGGAAAACCAGATAGTCAATTCAGAGCATGGATCTGGCTCCATGGAAGCAGAATGCCTGGGCTCAAATGTCTCTCCCCCACCACCCACACACTCTGTGACCTTGGCCAAGTTACATCTGTGTTTCAGTTACCTCATCTGTAGAATGCAAATAATAGCATCTAACTCACAGGCTTGTTGTGAGGATTAAACAAACTTTATATCAGAACATGCATGGCACATAAATAAGGGCTATCACATGTGAGCTATTGATTCAATTTAAATACAAAACACAAATTACATGCTTGGCTTGTAAAAAACAGGTGTCCAAAATGACACTTAAATTGGACCTACTGGCATCACTTGGAGCAGTATTCTTTCTACACCAACATCAAATTTCTGGCAGAGGTGAGTACTCAGTCACACCTACAGCCCTCCAGCTTGGACAAAGGGAGAGGGTCACTCTGTTCCTCTTTGAGAGGGAATCATCCCAGCAAACAGACTGTGAATGAAAAGGAGAGACCCTCATTCCAATGGCCACCAGCTGCTCTTCCCAGTTTCTCAATGTTGAGGAGCACCAACCATAGGGACCCTGCCTAGTGAAGGGTGGTTAAAGAGAATTAGACCTTTCTGATGTTGAATTCAAAGACTGAGAATCACTGGAGAGCTATAGGTGGGCAGTCAATTTAGCAACATTGATGATTTCAAGAAGATGGAGACAGTGGCAGAGTGCTGCAGAAAACATCACAGCAGTCAAAGCTCAAAATAAGTCAATTCCAGCGTTTTGACAGTGTATATAGAAAGAGGGAAGGGTTGTTACCAGCTATTTTATGGGGTGCTCGGGGGCAAGGGTATCAGTCTTAAAAAAAAGTCTAATGAGAAGGATTAAAGAAAGAAAGGAAGAAAAATAACATGGGAGGTTTGAAACCAAGGTAAAAATAATGCAGCCACTAAGAGAGATAACAATTGGGGGGAAATGAATGACTTTTAGCAAAAAGAATCAGTGCTCCTTGGGAAAATGGCTGATTCCAGGTCTGGAGCAGAGAATGGATAAGATACACTTAGATTATCTTGTGCCAAAAAGTAAGAAAGGTATTCAAGTCTACTAACTGAGTGTCAAAAAGAATATTGACTATAAGCTCGGCGCCCATAGCTCAGTGAGTAGGGTACCAGCCACATATACCCAGGCTGGTAGGTTCGAATCTGGCCTGGGCCTGCTAAACAACAATGACAACTCCAACCAAAAAATAGGTGGGCATTGTGGTGGGCACCTGTAGTCCCAGCTACTTGGGAGGCTGAGGCAAGAGAATCCCTTGAGCCTAAGGGTTTGAGGTTGCTGTGAGCTGTGACACCACACCACTCTAGCAAGGGCAACATAGTGAGACTGTATCTCAGAAAAAAAAAAAAAAAGATTATTGACTATAATGGAATGAAACAAATACATTAAGATCTACGTAAGTTCTAAATGATACTTTAGAAAGAAAAACTCAGTTGTTATCACTATGGGATGTTAGGGCACCAAATCATTACTTTGACAGTTGATAAAAGAAGAAAACTTAATTAAGCCTTTTCTGTCTTTCTTGTGCAATCTCAATTTCAGGAAACCCAAATAATTTATGAGGGCAACTTCTTTATGGACATAATTCCAATTGATAAATGCAAAAATGATAGATTTAGATTATCACCATTTTGCAACCCCTGATGAAATGGATCCAGGGGCTACAACCATTTATATAATGGTAAAATCATTAAGTGAAAAGTAGAAAGTGATACTACCTACACCCACCAACCAACCGTAACATCACAAAAAGAGAGACATCCAAACATTTAATTTCTTGTGATGTGATGCAGTAAATTTCACACAGCATCATCCATAAAGGATACTTGCCATAAAACCTGAAAATAATCAAGCCTCTGTTTCTAACTACCACATAATAAGAAACAGAGACTAGAGGGACAAGTTAAACAATACTGGAGCCCTAAAAGTGGGACATTGTACTGGACAAATGACCTACTCTCTCCTACAAATGAATGGATGGCATGAAAAAAGGAAGGGTCAACTCTTATAAAATAAAGTAGGTTTAAAAGCCTGACAATCAAATACAACACGTGGACCTTGTTTAGTTCCTGATTCCAACAAAGTAAAAAGACATCTTTGAGAAAATCTGAATATGAAAATTACATGACAGAATAGTTGTTAATATTTTTAGGTATTAAAAAGGTAATGTCTTTGTTGTTGTTAATGTCTTTAGGAGAGATGAAAACTAGAACGTTTATAAGAGAGATGACATGATATACATGTATAATTTTGCTTTAAAATATACTACCCATCACAAAAAAAGTAAGAAAGAGAGAAATAATGAAGGAAGACTGGCAAAATGTTAATAACAATAGAAGTTTGCAGGTTTAATATACCATTCTCTCAATCTTCATTATGCAATTTTTCAAAAATGATAAAGGATTTGATGGGCATTCCATCTGTGCCTTACCGGCCATTGGTATTTATGGGTAACTAAGGTTCTCCCACAGTGCAAAACTTAAGTCTTTTTCTCTTCCTCAAGAGGTACAAAGACTCTTAACGAATGCATGTTGAATTCAATACAGTTACAAATACTACCTGTAACAGGTTACAGGTTACTGACCCCAGGAATCAAGGACTCTGATATATTAACCAAATGATAGCATGACTTTTTCTAGTAAGAGATAAGCTACAACGCACCTGGATGAAGCAACACGACCCACAAAGAGCTTAGTTGATGTCAGTTCACATCACATTGTCCAGGTTTTTGGGAGCCCAAGGCAGCATGGACAAGAACCACACACATTCCTAAATTAGATCTTAGTCAATAGGGGAGTTGAAAACTTTGCCAACCTGTGTAATGCACAGAACTGCTTCTTTACCAGTGGTAATGAATTTCTATTACCTTGCCCCTAAGATTACTCAGCTGCAATCTAAAGGTACAGCCCATGAGACACAAAGCTATAGGTCCACAAAAGGATTTAAGTCATTATTTATTTGCCTTCAGCATCATTGTCCTACCCAACAGGGCTAATCAGACAATACTAAATGCTTACAAGTCACCAACCAACCAGTTTGTCACATATTTCATCTGGTTTTTCTCTTTCTTTCAAATCCCTTTTCTTATGGACTGAACATTTGCATGCTTCATAACATTCTTATTTTGAAGCCCTAAACCCCAATATGATGGTATTTGGAGATAGGGTCCTTTGGGGATAATTTAGGTTTCAATTAGGTCATGAGGGTGGGGCCCTCATGATGGGATTAGTGGCCTCATAAGAGCGAGACCTCTCTCTCTCTGTCTCTCTCTCTACCAAGGAAAGGCCATCTGAGGACATAATGAGAGAAGGCTCATCTGCAAGCCATGAAGAAAGACCTCCCCAGAAACTGAATCAGCCTGCGCATTAATCTTGAACTTCCCAGCCTCCTGAATCTGTGAGAAAAATAAACTTCTGTTGTTTAAGCCAATCAGTTTATGGTATTTTGTTATGGCAGCCTGAGCTGCCTAAGTCAGGTACATATATTGTTTGTTTTGCATTCAAACCTCTTCCTACTCCTTTGATGGGGAAGGTTTCCAAATCACAGAACTGGTCCGAAAGCAGAAGAATGGGGAAATAGTTGAAAAGCATTAAGTCTCCAACATCAGAAAATGTGACAATCTTCCTCCAATTAAAAAAAAAAAAAAAAAAAAACTGGCCATGCATGTATAACATGTGTTTGGAAAGTTGCAAAATGAAGTAATACAGTACTAGAATCAAAGAGGGTTGATAAAATAAATGTTACCACAGAGTAATTAAGAAAATAGGAGTAAATATGTACATTGGCAAGGTAAACAACATCATTTCAGGCAGCGAGAAACACAGATAGCTACACAGAAGAAGACTACAGATCTATTTACACAAAAACCCTTGGCAACTTTTGGCACAGACTGCCTGACTGCCCTCATGTCTTCAGTATTCCGTGCCATGAAAAAGTAACTGTCAATGATCATAGGAACACAATTTGACCTACTTTTCCTAGATTCCTGCATAGTCTATAACTCTAGTCTTGTATTTATTTAGCTATCACATCTTAGGGCCACATTTCCTGGCCTTCTCTGTAGTCAATCCTTTCTGCCACATATTAAAATCACTTGTGGGCAATTCCTAAGCTCCCCTGGTCACTGACTTTTAGAATGTCCATTTACACCCAGCCAATCCTCACTCAGAACATCCTTCTGAGGTGAACCATGTGCAGTCATCCATACACAGGAAAGAAAATGCCTAGGAAGGGAGGAACAGAGCCTAGAGGAGGTGAAGACCTACATCAATTCAGACCCTTCCTTATCCAAAGGAAGGCACACCAAAGCGAGCATTTCTCCCTAACCCACAAATTTACATAAATCATGTTTGCAAGAGCTAAAAGTCTCCCAGTAAGAACTTCTTTTACAGCGAGCTATCAAGATTTCATTTTTTTAAAATCACAGCCAAAAAAAAAAAATCGCAAAAACTACATTGTTGCAGCTTTTCAGTATAAAGACTACTTAATGATGACAAATTGTTAGAAGCTAAGTAGAACCCATCAAAGACGCCCCCAAGCTCTAGTGAGCCAGGAAGTCTTAGAAAGTCTGCTGGGTGTTGAGAGGCCCTGGCAAAGCCTCCGGTGTGGCCCTAAAGATCTCAGAAGACAATCAGCAGGCCTTTCCCCCTTCTTCTTCTTCTTTTTTTTAATCATTTTTTTCCTTTTTTTTTTTTTAATTAATTATAGCTATGTGCATTAATGCAATCATGGGGTATGATGTGCTGGTTTTATATACAATTTGAAATATTTTCATCGAACTGGTTGACACAGCTTTCGTGGCATTTTTTTAGTTATTGTGTTCAGACATTTATATTCTGCATTTAGTAAATTTCACCTGTACCCTTCTAAGATGCACCGTAGGTGTGGTTCCACAAAACATGTCCGACCTGCTCTGGTTGTTAGATGCACTTAGAATCCAATAAGGGACATTCCTTCACCAGGAAATCCTATTTGAACACATCATCAGGAAGCCAATAAGATTCTTGGGGCCGTGCACCCGCCAGCTCAAGGGGGAGTCCAGGTGTATTAAGTGCTGGGGACAACGGAACCTAGGAACTAGAAGTTCATCCCACAACTTCCAACTCCTGGGTCTCCCCTCCTCAGCAGTGGCAGGCGCCAAGCCAGTCCTGATGCCCAGAGTTTGCAACCGGATGTCCAAAACAAGCACACACGTCGCATGAGTCCTGCAAACTGGGATCACATTCGTGCGGCCTGAAGCTTGCAGTCAGGACAGGGCAGGCAGGCCGCTAGGCACCTACACCTGCAGCTTCCCCTACAAGAAGAGGCAAACGGCTCTTCTTCCGGCGGTACCGCCCCCCTCCCACCCACCCCCACCCCCGCGCTCCTGCAGCCTGAATCCAAGTGCCCTCGGGTTACGTCAGGTGCATCTGGGGGGAGGGGAAGCCGTCATTCAAAGGGGGGGTTGCCTCAAAAATCTACCATCCCGTGCCCCTCTTCAGCCAAGTCCAGCAGCAGGACGCCCTGTCCGCCGCCGCCTCAACTTCCAGACGGCCCCCACGGAGGCCCGGGAGGGTGGACGCGGGCTCCACGTGCGCGCCGCCCGCGCTCACCCGGACGGGGCCGGACCACTCACCCGGCCCCCGGCGGCGCTCCTCTTCCTCCGCAGCGTGAGTCCGCTCCGCAGCAGGGCAGGCAGGTCCTTCAGCCGCGGCCGCAGCGACGCCGGCGGCTGCTCGCGCTCCGGCTCGCGGGCGCTGGGGCTGAGGCGCAAGGCACCGTCCGCCGCCGCCGCGGCTGCAGCGGCCAGGGCTGGGCTCTCGCAGGGTGGCTGCATCTTGACGGAACCCACGGCCATCCTCATGCCCTGACGGCGGTGCGGTGCCAGCGGCTCCTCTCCACCGCGCTAGCTTCCGCTCACTGTCCGCGTTTTCGCTGGGCAGGCAGAGGGCGCGACTGCGGCTCCGGCGCGGGGCGCGCTGCCAGCCACTGCCCATTGGCGCGCGCCGCGGCCCCCACCGGGCTCAGCCCGGCACCGCCCCTCCCCGCCCAGGTGCGCCGCCCGCTCCGCCCCGCCCCGCCCCGCCCTCCTGCAGGCACACCTCCGCCCTCAGGTCTGGCCCCGGGACACTCCCACTCTTCACCCCAGGGATAAGGGCGCCCTGGGGACCCGCTTACCCACAGATGCCAGGTTCCCCGAGTCGTCCACCAAGCCCACTCCTCCGTCTTCTCCCCCTGCCCTCCTTTTCTTTAGGCTGACAACCTTGCTTCACTTCCCTTTTCTAATAGCCAGGCTTCATTGGACTTCAGCCGTCAAACCTGGGGAACCTGTAGCCTCAAGGCTAAACCTGGCCCTCCAGACCCCCAAGTGCAGTCCCCCTCAACCCAACCCCCACACTTTACTGCACAAATCCCCTTGAGTAAAGTTTGGATTTGGTGAAATAGCTGCGCTCAAGCATTCAGAAGGCCACATGTGGGCCCAACCCCATGTTCCCCTACATCGTCTAGAAACTGTTTTTGCCAAGGAACTTCAAAATAGGCCAGCTACAGAATTGCCCCACATTAGCCCTTCTTGGCTTGCTCAGCATTAAAGGATGAGGGGAGAAAATGAAAAAAAAATTTTTTCTGGTTGTGATAGGTAAGTTTAGCAAAGTAAGTGCAAGTCTGGTGACCCGAAGGTGAATCTCTACTAACGTGTTGGAACCTGACCTTCCCTGAAAGCCTGCTGCGTATGTTGAATGTGCTTGGTAAACTGTAAAGGCCTACAGTGGTGTGAATCATTGTTTACAGTTCCAGGAGGTAGGAACTGCAGAGCATTGAGAATGAATTATTCCAGTAGGGCCTTAAATTTTAGGGGGCTGGGAATCTTCACATCCCAGCTTAATCTATCTTCTGCAAGGACCATCCAGGGTTTTCCTTCCCCATCAGCAGGGAACTGGGGTCTCCATCTTGCCTAAGACTTGAAAGAGTTGAGTAAGCTTATTCACATTTTTAAAAAAAGATTATAGGTGGTCAGGGCACGGAGTTGGTTTATCATTGTACCCTCAGCCCCTCATGTAGTAGGAGCTTGGCACATATGTATGGAAATGTGGCTGCATCAGGAAAAAGGGAAAGGACCTGTGACCTTTGTCCTTAAGGAAGGTAAGATTAGGACTACAAGTAGATAAACACATAGAAAAGCAAAGATATTGCCCTTGTACTCTTGCTAATTGCCAAGTAAGTATGGATAACGAATATTCCCAGCCGTAGGAAAGAAAAATACTTCTGGCCTGGGATGGCAAAGACAATCAATGAAGAGTAAAAACAGGTGAAAAACACCAAGTTGGTGCCATACAGAACCTACAGGGCACTGAGAATATGTCATGCTGGTGGAGGTAATGGTAACATAATGAGAAAGAGAAAATACCAGAAAGATGCTGGTGACACCCTGCTGGAGGCCTTAAATCCTGTCACTGTAGGCTGAGTTATGTTTACTGGGAAAGACTTTATAATAAACCCTGTAGTCCATTATAATTTCCAAATACCTATAGCTTATATTTATCCAAGGCTGAAATACCACTTGTATGTAGCATGTCAGACGGTATCAATTTTTGTAGTATAGTCATTGCCTTGAGCTCCAGAGTGCCACTCTCCTGCCACTCTTCAAACTTCTCATGACACACTAACTAAAGGGTTAATAGCTGTCTGCTAGAAGCCCTCTAGGACACTTTTGGTGAATATTCTCTCTGACTAGGGGATGCTTGTCCTGTATCACCCCTGATAATACCATTTGAATGATACCCTGAACCTACCCTGCTGCAAAGCAGAACACATGTGTTCTGTGTCCTGGTCCAGGTTCTTGGTTCTCAGGCTCCTTCAAAGCACAGCTTCTCTAGGCAAAGCCAAGGAGTTTGTACTTGGTCCCATAGATTCTGTGGCACTGACCAAGTGTCTAATACTCAATATCAATAAGGGCCTTTGGAAAGTTGGCTTAAGTTAGAGTAATGAGTGGCAAATGTTATTTAGCCTCAGCATAAACAGGGAATGAGTAAACAGAAGAGCCATGCCACCATTTAGCTCAAATCTGGAACCTTTACACCCGTTGTGCCCTCTGCTTGGAATGAGATTCCTTTGCAATGCTAAGAGAATGTTCTGCAGTAATGGAAATGTTCTGTATCTGTTTTTGAAGCCACTGTCCACATGCAGCTACTGAGCATTTGAAACATGGCTAACGTGAATAAGAAAGTGAATTTTTAACTTTAATTAATATAAATTTAGATAGTAACATATTGCTAGTGGCTACCATATTAGATAGTACAGTTCTAGAAATCCACATTTCTCTTACCTTTTACTTTTTAAATTAGAATGCCACCATTTTTATTGGGACCTTCAATGAATGACCATGTGATTGAAAATTGCAGCTCTTAGCTCAGCGCCCATAGTACAGTGGTTACATCACCAGCCACATGCATGAGAGCTGGCAGGTTCGAACCCAACTGGGCCAGCTAAACAACAACAACAAAAAAAAATAGCCAGGCATTGTGGCAGGTGCCTGTAGTCCCAGTTACTTGGGAGACTGAGGCAAGAGAATCACATAAGCCCAAGAGTTTGAGGTTGCTGTGAGCTATGACAGCACAGCACTCTACGAAGGGCGACATAGTAAGATTCTATCTCAAAAAAAAAAAAAATTTCAGCTCTTCTCATACACTCCTTTCCTCACCCCTCCCAACCCTCCACAAAGCCTACTGTCATCCCACATTCTATCTATTTCACTTCTTTATTTTGCCTATTGTCTGCTTCCCTATTACTAAAATATACATGTCGTAAGGGCAGGATTTTGCTGTTGTTGCTCTAGAATAATTGAATTTAGTAATTGAATTCTTTCATATATGAGAACTCCTTTTCTTCACTAGAGCTTAATCTGAATTTTTATATAAAATTTCCAGATTTTGCAATATTAGAAGCTTAATAAATGTACATCTTATATGTACCAAAAATACATAAGTCAAATGAGACACTGGCCAGCTGTTTGCAACTTTTCCTGAAGCCTGAGGTACAACAGCTGATTTTTACTTAGGAGGATAAGAGCATCAAAGCCAAAGCTTGTGGAAAGACCAATGATGAGAAAACACAAATTTTATAGGAAAGGGAAATTGGAGAGCAGGAAGATAATTCTGACAATGAACTATCGACAAAGTGAGGAGGACCTCAATTAGTTGTGGCAGCAGCAACAGAAAAAGGAAGAGGGCAGTAGATATTGATGCAAATGAAGAATCCTCAGGCCTTGGACACATTAGAAGGGGTAATAATTACTACATATGGCTTTGCAGATTGTGTTTTCCAAAGATAGCCACCTCAGCATCCCCCATCCCCCAACTTCTGCAATGTGATCTTGCCACTGCCCTATTCTTCATCCCCTTGAATTTGAGCAGGGCTTGTGAATGCTTTGCCAAATAGAATAAACATAGATGACTTCACCATTCTGTAAGTAATCTTTAATTGGTCTGGCAGCACCCACTTCCTACTCTCTCGGAACACTGACTCTTGCCTTGGGATGTGCCCACCCAGAATCTAACCTGCTTGTTCTGGGAAGCCCAGGCCACAAGGAAGCTCTATAAGGTACTCTAGTAGCTGAGCTCCCAATAAACAACCAGTGCCAATTGCTGGTCATTTGTAAGCCATTTTGGATACCCAATCCAGCCAAGCCTTCAGATGACTCCTAGCCAACATATAAATGCAAGTACATATAAGGAACTCAAGCAAGAAAACTACCCAGCTGCTGGGAAAATTGGATAACCATGTACAGAACAATGAAAGTAGATCCCTATCTCTCACCATATAAAAAAATCAAACAAGATGTATTAAATACTTAAATGTAAGGCCTGAAACCATAAAAATCCTGGAAAAAAACATCTAGACATTAGGCCAGGCAAAGAATTTATAAATAAGATTCTAAAACCAAATGCAATAAAAATAAAAATAGACAAAGGGGATTTAATTAAATGAAAAAGCTTCTGCACAGCAATAGAAACACTCAGTTAATAGATGAACTAAAGAATGGGAGAAAATATTTACAAACTATGTGTCCAAAAAAGGACTAATATCTAAAATCCACAAAGAACTCAGTAAGATAAAAACAGCCCCATTAAAATGTGGGCAAATGACACAAACAGACGTTTTTCAAAAAGAAGATATACAAATGGCCAACAACCATGAAAAAATGCTCAACATCACTAATCATCAAAGAAATACAAATTAAAACCACAAGATGCCATCTTACTCCAATTAGAATGGCCATTATTAAAAAGTCAAACTATAGATATTGGCCCAGATACAGTGAAACAGAACACTTAAACACTGTTGGTGGAAATGTAAATTAGTATAACCACTACAGAGATCAGTATAAAGGAGATTTCTCAAAGAACTGAAAGCAGATCTACCATTCAATCCTGCAGTCCCAATACTGGGTAACTAGCCAAAGGAAAAGAAATCTTTACATCAAGAAGATTGTTCTTATACATATATTGCAGCATAATCCACAATGACAAAGGTATAAAATCAACCTAAGTGCCCATCAACTGATTAATGGATGAAGAAAATGTGGTATATATATATATACCATGGAGTACTACTCAGCAATAAGGAAAAATGTAATAATGTTTTCTGCAGCAACTTGAATGGAACCAGAGGTCATTACCCTAAGTGAAGTTATTTAGGAACAGAAAAGTAAATGCCATAATGTTCTCACTTTTTAGTGGGAACTAAACTATGACCACAAAGGGCACACAGAGTTGTATAATGGACATTAGGAACTCCAGGAAGGGAGTCTAGGAGGGGTTAGGGATATATGCTATGAGGTACAGCATACACTACTTGAACGATGGGTGCACCAAAAACCCAGACTTCACCACTATATAGTATTTACATGTAGCTGAATCCAACTTAGACCCCCTAAATCTATAAATCCATTCAGTAATAACAATAAAAAGAAAACTATTCTGCCCAGAAAACTGTGAGAGATAATAAATTGTATTAAACCACCGAAAAGTTATTTTTTATACAACAATAGCCAGCCAGAACACGTGGTTCAAAATAGTGTCTTCAGCATATTCGCTTGTGAATGAAAAGAAGGGCAATGGATACCCATTTTTGTATGTGAATGAAGAAACCCTAAAAATGTCTTGCAAATCATTGAAATTGGCTACATGGGGAAAGAAAAGGCAAGAGATTATCCTTATATAACTTTTAATTAATTATTAATTAATTTCTTAGAATATGTGACAATAGTACCAATTCAAAAATAAATAAATAAAAAATATGGCTTCAGATTTAGAAGTCAGGAAGGTAGTGAGACTGGTTTGGTGGGTTTACATTCATATAGTAGTTACAGTTGACTAAACTACAGGGCTCCTGCTGGAAGAATGGGGATCAAAGACCCCAATCTTGGTAAGGGAAAGCACCCCCAGAAAAAGAGGAAAATTAAAAAGTTGAGTTGGTAAGAACAAAGAAAAGTCAGCTAGTTTACATTTAAGATAGTCATTGCTAGCAAACTTCCTGCCTTTTCTGAAATTCTAGCCTGTTGGGGATGTTGCTCACAACACCTCAGCTGGCTCGGTGAGCACTCTGAGGAAAAATGGTCATAGAAGAGACTATGGCAAAGACCTAGAAAGATACATTAACTGGCTTGTTTCCTGCCTAGTAAACAGGCAAAACAGATATCCATTGTGGAAATTTGCATTTGCCTGGGACAGAGATCAAGGCAGTAGCTTGAGCTCTGAGATATGGGCAAAAGAGCTTACTTATCACAGAGAAAGATCCTCTGTGGTAGTGATGGGAGGAAAATTCCTTCCTTCCACCAATTCCTCAGAGGAGATTAACGCCAACGGCGTTTAACTCCACAAGGAACTAGCAGAGTTGAACACCTCTCTAGATATCTGTGTGTGTGAACAAAAAAATAGCTGGGTGTTGTGGCAGACACCTGTAGTCCCAGCTATTTGGGAGGCTGCAGCAAGAGAATCACCTAAGCCCAAGAGCTGGAGGTTGCTGTGAGCTGTGTTGCCACAGCACTCTACCGAGGGTGACAAAGTGAAACTCTGCCTCTTAAAAAAAAAAGAAAAGAAAGAAAGAAAAAGAAATCTGTGTGTGTGATCTCAAGCAGGAGGCTCTCCCAATACGAGGCTCAGAGTTCAGATTTCTCAAGGCTACTCAAACCCTCAAAATTAATAATAATAACAATGGGAGCTGATATGCTCACTCTGAGAAACTGTTAGTGTCTTTCCCTCCTTTATCTTACCCTCTGGGCAAATAGACTTCCATAAAAGCAGAGTGGAACAAACACTCCGGGCCATTGCAGGAATCCCACAAACTGGCAATGGACCTCTGAGTTCCAACCTTTAATTCCATCCTGTGTCTCATGTCTCTTTCTTTGCTGTCATTTCTAACTTTTTATTTCTTCAGTCAGTTGCTGCCAGTTCCACAGGTCTTAGTGGACCCTGCCCCCAGGAAAACCCAACCAGCAAAAGGAGCTGGTGAGATGAAGCTCAAGAAAGAGAGAGAGAGAGAGAGAGAGAGATGCCAGAGCTTAAAAGCTTGATCGTCTGGAGTGGCCCTAGACTTCGGTGCTCAGGAGAGAGTGGAAGAGCAGAGGCAATCTACCCTTGCTAAGCCTACGCCCTTGGAAAACATGCTGTAGGATTTTCCATTCCCAGCTGTGTGGAATTTGAGGAGTGATTCTCATCGTTTTTCCTCATTGAATTTTTGTGGCCCCATCAAGATTACCAAGAATATGAGCACCAAGGACATCATCTATAAACTGGGCTTTCCCTTGTGTTCTGCCACTGTCCACCCATCTGTTTGCTGATAAATCCATAAACCTCCAGCTAATGAGTCCGAACAACACAGCTATAAGGACTCTAATGAGTCCTCTTTGGAGTTCATCCCCTCCCAACATCTCCCATGTTTAATTTTGTCCCTATTTAAATTGTTTTGCATTGCTTTACCGGCTCTCAAAAATAGGAAACCTACATATAATTTTGTCTCCCTATTCAATCCTGCCAACACTCCATAATGTAATCACCAAAATGGATTATATGTGAGCACAACTTTCCCAAGGGCTAAGGGTGGGCAGGTAGGAAATTAGAAAGCAGATTCTTGCACAAGAAAGCCATGTCTTTCCATTCTGCTTCCCCTGGGAATGCCAGATAGAACCATTTGAATACTTGATACTTACTCTATCTTTATGTCTTCTTATGAAATGAATATGCAATTGAGAGAAATGCCGCAAAATAAGGAAACATGTTTCAAGCCTAAAAATTTTAAACCTTATTCATTTTCTTTTCTTTTTCTTTTTTTTTTTGAGACAGAATCTCACTATGCCACCCTTGGTAGAGTGCAGTGGCATCATAGCTCACAACAACCTCCAACTCTTGGGCTTAAGCAATTCTCCTGCCTCAGCCTCCTAAGCAGCTGGGAACACGGGTGCCCGCCACAATGCCTAGCTATTTTTTGGTTGCAGTTGTCATTGTTGTTTAGATGCCCTGGACGGGGTTCAAACCCACCAGCCTCAGTGTATGTGACTGGCGCCCTACTCACTGTGCTATGGGTGCTGAGCCATATTCATTTTATTTTCATTTTTGAAAATCATAACTATAACTCTCTGCCATCAGATTGTTCATGACAAACCTGTGTGACATTGTGCTATTAATTTTGTAATACATCATGTACTATATGTGTCATGCAAATATTCACCATGGAGAAGATAAAACTTCTTGTACAATTTGCACTGGTACTGGTGGCTGCTGCCACAAACTGTGGCTGAAAAAGTTGGGTACCATTCATTACACTAATAATCTTGAAATAAAGTCTGCCTGCTCAAACTTTTTTTTTTTTAGACAGAGTCACACTCTTGCCCATGGCCTCAGGTCAACCTCAAACTCCTGGGCTCAAGCAACTCTCCTGCCTCAGCCTCTGATTAGCTGGGATGACAGATGCTCCACCCATGATGCCTGGCTAATTTTTCTATTTTTAGTAGATATGAGGTCTCACTTTGCTCTGGCTGGTCTTAAACTCTTGAGCTCAAGCAATCCTTCTGCCTTGGCCTTCCAGAGTGCTATAACTACAGGCATGAGCCATTGCACGTGGCCATTTATGCCTTTTTATGTGCAATGTACTACTATCATCCTGAAAATTTCTTTGTTTAGGTCAAGTGTACAAATTCACCAAGCCTTTCGGCATTTAGGACATTTTTGCAAAAAAGAAAAAGAATCTGTATAGTCAAACATCCAAGAAGACAGAGAAAAGGGGTAATAAGGCAACTGACTTACCAACAGACAGCAAGAAAGACAACCCAGTTGGTCCCATTCTCCCTTCTCAGCTTATGGTAATCTACTTACCCTTATACAGATCAAATAATGCTTCCTAGAAGCCTTCTCTGCCCTTCCCATTTGGGATTAATTCTTCTTCAGTAAACTTCAACATTTACCTCCAACTATGATTCTACATTTATCACCTCCCTTATCACTGTCTGTCTCTGTATTTGAATTGAATCATATTTGCTTTTCTGACCTATGGAAGGTTATAAACCCTTTGAAAGAAGAAATTATTCATCTTTGTATCCCTTTGTCAGAGCCACTATGTCACTGGCGCCACACACATGAAACAGCCATTATGTGGATTCAAAGTACAAGCTTGCAAGAGGTGAGGCTCACCAGAGGTGCAGAAGAGCCTCGAGTAACCTCCGTTTATTGAAACGATATACAACAGGTGTGGGAGGCCCCACGTACAAGGACCACGTGCTTAAGGATGGCTATGTGCTCTTTCCCCATGGGCTTGACTCCCACCCTGATGCACCACAAATGTTCGAGGTCCAACATCTGCTTACTGACAAGCAACCAATCTTATCTCATTAGAGCACCTAGTTGCTTGAGGGCTTATCTCAAGGCTGCAAAACATCTCTAGGCCAGCCAGCAGACTGTCCTGCTCTCAGCATTTCCCTCAAGAACTGGTGACTGTTCTTATAAGCAAGGTGCTCAGTCTCCTACATCCCTCTCTAGTATCCAATACAGTGCAAAGCAGATAGTAGTTGATAAGTAAATAAAACACTCATGAAGAAGCTGGATGTATTAACAAATGAGCCACAACATCATGATTAACTAAATGCTGCTACCCTATGTTGCAGAAAGCAACAAAGGTGTTAGCAGATGAGCAGATGCAGAGTCTCTAAGGTTGTAGGAAAGTACATTATCCCATGGGTGATGGGAGGCTATAAATGGACACCAGATGGTGGCGTGTTCAGCAAGGAGGGAGTACGATTTTAGCATCAATATGTAAAGTGCTTTAGAAAAGGGAGATGCTGAAAGCTGGGCAACCAGCAAAGCAGGTTACTGGATCCCAGGCATGAGTCATTAAAATGGTAGTCCATAAGACTGAGTTAGTGGAAGCTTTCTCTGTGCTTTTCCTATGCTATTTGTATCAGTGCATTATGTGCACAGAATTTCTGTACTAATTGAGGCAGTGCTTGTAATGTTGCTTGTAAACTTTAAAGTACTTCACAGACAGCACTGCCTTTCTTAAAGGGATGAAGGGAAGGTGCAGATGAAAGGATGCCTTGAAAAAAGCAGGACCTGAACTAGGCTAACAAAAGTGTGGGAAAAGAAGCAAGGTGTCAAAGGTCATGTCCACCTAGAAATGAGAGAGAGACCTCTAAGAACATGCTTCTTCCTGTCTGTGGATGTTAAGCACTTGTAGCATTGACCCGAACTTAATATAGAATAAGCTGTGAGTAAATGTCTTAGAGAATATTGGCAATATTGTATGAGCTCAAATTGGCTTTTGAAGATCCTGGTCAGAAGATCTAAATCTGGGCCAGAGAACACTCAGAGCAGCAAAAGGTGTTCCAAGTTCTTAAATATAAAGAAGGTCTTTAGCTTGGAGAAGATGACAACATGCAAGAGATGACAAAAGAGTTGTTTTCAAATATTTCAAATATGTTGAAGAGGAACTGGACTCATTCTATACAGAGTTAAGACCAAAGAGGAAAACCACAGAGAAAAAAATTTTTTCTCAATGTAACAAAAGCTTTTCTGTCCATTTTAAGTCCTTTTTGAACCTAGAGTGGTTCCTATCCTTGCAAAATGGGGAGCTTAGACTGCTCTGGTGGGATTTTGCTTCATAAGATGACAGGACTAGATGATCTATAATTTCACTGCCCCAGTACATGATGAAATGGTTATAGAGAATCTCAGAATGTAAACCAGGGATTCTGCACTTGCTCAAGACCCTTTCAGGGGTTCCATGAGGATCTTTTCCTCTTCTTCTTTTTTATTTTATTATTTATTTTTTTTGAGATAGAGTCTCTAGCTGTCACTCTAGGTAGAGTGCCATGGTGCCATGGCGTCACAGCTCACAGCAACCTCAAACTCTTAGGCTTAAGCAATTCTCTTGCCTCAGCCTCCCAAGTAGCTGGGACTACAGGTGCCTGCCACAACACCTGGCTATTCTTTGGTTGTAGTTGTCATTTTTGTTTGGCAGGCCCGGGCTGGATTCAAATCTGCCAGCTCCAGTGTATGTGGCTGATACCCCAGCTGCTGAGCGACAAGTGCCAAGCCTTGAGGGTCTTTTCTTAATGATACTAAAATGTTATCTGATCTTTTTGCTCTCATTCGTTCATAAATATACTGGTGTTTTCCAGAGCCTATAGAGCTATGAAGTTGTAACGGGGACAGAATGCAGGAGCAGATATAAGGATCTGGCTGCTTCAAAGCCAGACATTAAAGAAATGAACAAAAATGCAAAACAATACCACTCTTCTAAGTTTTGTTTGGAAAACATAATTATTTTTCATAAAACATAGTATTTACATTAACATATGGCCATTTTTTTTCTTAGAGATGAGGTCTGGGTCTCTCACCCAGGCTGGAGTGCAGCAGTGGCCCAATTACAACTCACTATACTTGGAACTCCCAACCTCAAGCAACCTCTTCCTGCCTTGGCCTCTCATAGTGCTGGGATTAAAAGAGTGATTCACAACATCTGTCCTATTTTTAAGAAATTTCTCAGTTTTTAATTTAAATATGGTAAGCATTCATAGATATAGATATAACCCACATGACAAAAAGCGCTTTAGGGTCCTATATAATTTAAGAGCGTGGAGAGGTCCTAAGATCAAAAATATTTGAGAATTATTATTACAGGACAAGGTTAAAAAAAATTATCTCTCTGATAATAGGGAGGAAGGAAGATCTGAACAGACTAAAATGCTTTCTTTCCTACTTCCTATCTACCTTCATGGAGCTAATGTCACTTTTATACCGACACAGAACTAGTGACTTCCACAGTGGTGGCTACCACAGGGACCTAGGGTGTTAAAATGGAAGATACTTACTTCAGCATCAAATGGTCGCATGTTTAAATCAAGATTTTTCTACCTGCTACTTACGCACTCTTAGGTTACTTGGTCTGCCTGAGCCCCCACATTGTATTCTGTGTAACATCCATACTGTACGTTTTTGAGAAGATTAGACAAAGTGTGTGAGAAGAATCTAACTCCTAAGGTGGCTATTAACTGCAGCTGGTGCTCTTATTAGCACAGCATGGTTGTCTCTGTGTGGCTGGTGCTGTTGTTATTCAATCCCTGTGAGTCCCAAGGAAGCTATATAATCTGATGAACAAACAATGGTCTAGATGTGATTTCCACCAGGTTCTCTTCCCCCATTCTAGGCAAACTCCAAGTCTTTAGGCAGGTTATTCTTCAAGTACTTTCTTTATTGCCAACCATCATAATATAATTTCCACATCCTTTATGCTCCAAATAGAGCTGTAGGAACAAATACTGAATATGGGGTCAAAAAGCCTGGGCTTAGTCTGACCTTTGTGATTTATTAGCTATGTGACCCTAATCAAACTCTTCACTTCTCTGAGCCTGTTTCCTCATCTATAAGATAGGCTAATAAAATCCAATCTGTAGGGTGTTTATAAAGGCTAACGAAATGATTCTTATAAAAACACCCTATAAATTATAAGAACATACATAAGTTTTATTCTGTGTTTGGAAATCAAGTAAATAAAAATTTCTACTAAGAATATTTAATCAGGCTTGGCACCTGTGGCTCAACAGGCTAAGGCGCCAGCCACGTACACCTGAGCTGGGGGGGGGGGGGTTCGAATCCAGCCGGGGCCCGCCAAACAACAATAACGGCTGCAAGCAAAAAATGGCTGGGCATTGTGGCGGGCACCTGTAGTCCCAGCTACTTGGGAGGCGGAGGCAGGAGAATCACTTGAGCCCAGGAATTGGAGGTTGCTGTGAGCTGTGATGCCATAGTACTCTATCCAGGATGACAGCTTGAGGCTCTGTCTCAAAAAAAAAAAAAAAAGAATATTTAATCAAAATTATCTCCATACAAACATACACGTACACATTTATTAGATATTTTCATGAAATTTGCATATACTTTGACAGGCACACAGACTTTGTGAATATGTTCTGGTCAATTCCCCCAAATTTGTTTTTTTGTTCTAAAGCTTTACATCAAATCTAATAAAAAGAAACACTGAGGGTTATTTAAATGCTTTATTACCAAATAAAACCTAACCTACTTAAAAGAGGTAATATTGGTAAGAGCAGCAATAAAGAATAAGAATGAAGTTTTTTCTTCTTCTTCTTCTTTTTTTTTTTTTTAAAGATAGAGTCTTGCTCTGCCACCCACACACTCACTCTGAAGTTCAGTGATGTAATCATAGCTCACTGCAGCCTGGAACTCCTGGGCTCAAGCGATCCTTCCCACTTCAGCCTCCCAAGTAGCTGGGATTACAGGTGTGAGCCAGTGCACCAGGCTCAGAACTTTCTTTAAAAATTTAAATGTGAGACTCTGTCTCAAAAAAAGAAAATCAAATGCAACAATTATCTGATTTTCTGTCTATGACCAAGTCCCTTGAGGAGAGCTAGAAGAAGAGACATTTGAAGGGGTAATAATTCCTAACTGCTATTAACAGAGCTGCTAAAGAAATCTATTATCTATAACCTCTCTATTACATCTATTTAGAAGTGGGGAGAGCTTTTGCTCATAAAGTTCAGTTTATTCCTAGTGAAATGTCAAAATTTCACTGTCAAGGATGAGAGAATCTGACTCTGTTCTCCAGTCCATTGAGGGTGAGTGAGTTTTGGCTATAGTCCCCTGGGGTATCTGCATCTTTGTTATCCTTGACTCTTCCTTGTGAACTTTCTGGGGACTGATGTCATTGCTTCTAAATAATGTGTTAAATTTCTCAGGAGGCTGAGGCAAGAGAATCACCTAAGCCCGGGAGTTGGAGGGTGCTGTGAGCTGTAATGCCACAGCACTCTACTGAGGGCGATAAAGTGAGACTTTGTCTCTAAAAGAAAAAAAAAAATAATGTGTTAAATTCCTTATTACTTTATAGTATGGTTATCTGCATGGTAGGCATTGCATGGAACTGTAATTTTACAATTTCAGATCGAAACTGGTAATGTTGCATTTTTCTAATATATAGATTTAAAACATTCTTTCAGATACCTTTCAAAATGGTAACAATAGAATTTTAAACTTATTTAAACAGGACACTCGGAAGACCAACAAGGCTTCTTCTTTGTACAGTTTTAGTTTTTCTCAAAGTTTATGGATAAGATAATTTTGGGGTGTCTATGTACAGGATAAAAATTAGAATAGAGCATGAAATAAATTCAAAGGTCCATGAACTCACAGGAAAGTCTTAGAAGCATCGTTGAGTTTTATCTTACCTCCCTTCTTTCTTACCATCTTTCTTTCTTATAGTTTCTAATCCTAAGTGAGCAATACCATAATATATGGTAGTCACTGGGGCCAGACTGGCTGGGCTCAAATCCTCCCTCTGTCTTTAACTAATCATGAGAAACTGAATGGGCCACATTTATGGAATCGTTTATAAAATCAGGATAATGGGAAGCTCAGTGCCTGTAGCTCAAGTAGCTAAGGCACCAGCCACATACATCAGAGCTGGCGGGTTCAAATCCAGCCTGGGCTTACCAAACAACAATGACAACTATAACCAAAAAATATCCTGGTGTGTGGCAGGCACCTATAGCCCCAGCTACTTGGGAGGCTAAGGCAAAAGAAATGTTAAGCCCTGGAGTTTGAGGTTGCTATGAGCCGTGACTCCCCGGCACTCTACCCAGAGTGACAACTTGAGGCTCTGTCCTAAAAAAAAAAAAAAAAGTGAGGATAATGGGGATAATCATAGAATGTGCCTCTCCCTTATTGGGAGAATAAATGGGTTATTATCTGTCAAGTACTTAAGAGTGGTGCCCCGCAAAGTCAGGAATTTAAGTGTGTTAAAGATTTTCTTCATCATTCCTTTCAATCTGAGATGCATAGGCTTTGGAGGGGCTGGAAACCTCCTAGAATTATATGAAAAATGCCTGTGTGTTTTTGTGGTAAAAGAGACAGGGGCTGCATCAGATTTTTAAAAGTAGGCAATCAGAGAAAGAGTACTTCTAAGACCTAGAGTACTTGGGGCCGAGCCTAACTTTCTAAATGTGAACATGTTTGGACAGGCCAAAACCAAAAACAGATGTAAGCTGCCCCATTTACACAAAGAGATGTTAATTATGAATTCAACTGCAATTTAAAGGATTGCTCTTTATCTTAGTGGATATCTACTTCATACAAATGGATGTCCCCATTACTACCAAAAGTCACAAGCTTGAAAATGAACAGAGATCACACTCCACAACAGGTGTTTGTGAGATGGAACAGTATCTGCTGGCTAAGAGATTCTAGGAGGGATTAGAGGCAGTTGGTCTGGGAAGAGACAATACTAGTGGAAATCCAACACAACTGTTTATGCTTAAATCCTAACAAGACTCTGAGGAAGATGTGACAATGAGCATAGGATCAGATGTGAGAAATAAATGAGAGCGAGAGGAGGAAATGGGGAAGTAAGGCCTGCAGGAGGCTATTTTCTGTTTGAATGGCGCATTCGTCTTTCTAAGGCAGCAGAGATATTCCATGTGAAGAAAAAGACAGATGTGGGTGGCACCTATGGCTAAAAGGAGTAGGGCGCCAGCCCCATATGCTGGAGGTGGCAGGTTCAAACCCAGCCCCAGCCAAAAACTGCAAAAAAAAAAAACCCAGAAAACAAAAAAAGAAAAAGACAGATGCGATGGCAGTATTTTGTGGATGTTTTCTGGAGCATTTACTAGAGAATTCATGACTCCTTATAGGTACTATTGGGAATGTATTTGGAATAATTTTCTGCCATCACAACAGATAATCCTCATAAAATTTCAATCCCCAACAAGCGGAAAGAAAGGTTGTTTCACTAGCCTGTCTGCCTTTCAGTTTGCATATTAAGAAACTTGAATAGCTACTTAGTGTTCTAAATAATTGAAACTGCCTTGCTTAAAATCTATTTTATTACTGTTGGTTTAAAAATGACTAATTCTCTCTTCTCCCTGGACAATTTTGGCAGCTTCCTGGAGTGGGCCTTAGCTGCTTGACCATGTTGCTGTTGGTTCACTTTAGCTAACTTTGGGATTGAATTAGATATGATGCTGATTTTACCTTAAAGAGGATATCAACATCTAATGTCCTTTTTTTCTTTCTGTTTTTACCATTGATCATGACCCATAATCAAATCATCAGTATTTATTATAGAATGCTAATTCCATGTTCAGTACTACATTAGCTACAGATGTGGATGGCAGAATTCCTTCCCTAAAGAAGCTTGAATCTAATTGGGAGAGCAAAAATATTCACATTTGAAGAAAAAGAAAGCTATTCAATGGTCACCAAGTTATGGGTGAGATGTGTTCTGATGTGAAATGAAAAGATCAATGAGGTGAGGGGAGTTCTTATTAGGAACTATTTGCATGGTAGGAGTTTCTAAGACTTCTAGAACTTCTTAGGAAGGGGAGACCAGTGCAAGTTGGCATAATTGAGGAAGACGTCATGTCTAAGCTACATTCTGAAGATGAGAAAGATTTAAACAGGGGGTTTAATGGAATAAAATCATGTAAGTATCAATGACCAGGCTATGTCATGCTAGCAGCCACCATTTAGGTGAAAATCTTTGTGAACAGTGCCCTTTGGTGTCTGGAAGAACAAAACGGGCACAGTTTTACCCATTGGCCCTGGAAATGGTCATCACTTTTTCATAGTACATGGAAAAAACAAAAAGCATGTCAAGTAGACAAAAATTAAAGTCTTCTGGGATGCATGGACAGGCTAGATCATGAAGGGTCCTGAAAGTCATGCAGAGAACATTGGCAAGTGTGTGCATGTTCCTGGGCAGGGGAGATAGAAGCATGTTTTGTGATGGTTAGTCAGGAGATAGGAGGCAGAGTAGCCTGGAATGCTAAGAACTAAGATCAGGGAGGACAGTATGGTGGTACCATGGTCACAGGCTATGAAACAACCTAGGCTATGACATAGTCAAAGCAGGAATGGGAAGGAAAGGAAGAACTGAGACATATTGAAGCAAAACCCACAAGATGATAATGTGGGATATAGACGAAAGGAAAGATTCAGGCAGAAATAATACCCACTCTTGACAAGCTGCCAGACACAGTTCTGGTGTTCAGTATCTTGTCAAGAATAGTAAGATAATGTCAAATCCTCAGTCTCAACAAACTCATCTGCCTTTATTAAAATAAAGCAAAAACAAACAAACAATTTTAAATTTTAGAAAATAGATTCTGGGGACCCTATCTAGGGATTTTATGTTTTGCAGTTGCACTGCTAACTCTTTCTGTGGCAGGTCTGAACTAATACCTCGATAGGTTGCTTAGAGGAATTATCTTACTAAACATGCTTAAACTATAGACAGTATTAGGACCCTGATCGTCTCACAGAATGGCCTACTTCTAAGGAAGTCCATTTGAATGTTATAGGTAGGCCTACTTGATATTTTCCCTCCATATAATACTTTAACCAATTCATAGGAAAGAGTTTTCAAACGATTAGAGGGAAAATAATAAAGTTCCATGCACTTTTATTTCCTTTCCATTGGTAAGTGAGCAGAAGGCTGAGATGCACAGAGTGAGCTGGCCACAGGCCTTTAAAGTCGTGATCCTGGCCTTTAGCCCTGTGCAGAAGACCATGTAGCACTAATTGCCAATTAAAAACCAGGATGGTGGAGCCCTGAAAGCTTCCTGTAAATCCTCTAAGCTGGCCATACTTCTTAGGATTTATGTACTAATATAGGAGATTCACCAAATTCTCAACAGAGACAACTTCTATGACAAAACCTTTCCAAAAGAGTCAAAGATGAGTGTTCTTGATGGAAAAACCTCTGAGGAGGTTAAAGGCATGGTCAGGATAGTTTTACTAACACACTCATGAGAGGCATAACCCAGAGCTGTCCTCTTTCTGAACAATAGGGCTCAGGTGTGAGTAGTTTACAGAAGGTTAAGGTAGTCTGGGATGCTGAAAGTGACTTAACTTAAAGTGTCTTTAACATTGTTCTGAGTAGTCTCTGAGAAGACCTATACTTTCTGATATCCACTCTTTCAAACTCTAAGTAAGAGGAGACTAGGCTTAGAAGCAATGGTATTTTCCAAAGCTTTACCACTCATATAGGGCAGCTGGTATTGTTCCTAAGAAGTCTGTTCTGCCATAGTCTCTCAGACTCCTATTCAGAATCGTTATCCCCCTGGGCAAACCAAACTTCACATATATGTAGCCCAAAAGCAGGTTTCTTAGCACCAGTTCTTTGAGGATCACACCCTGAAATAAGAGTTTGAGAGCTAGTAGTTCACTAGGGAGATGCTCGTAGGAATACCTATAGATGAGTGGAGTACTTAAGAGGGATGAAGAAGGAAGCCAATAAAAGGTGCCTTATGAAGAAAGTTCCCACTGGGGTAAAGGAAGCTTGGTCCTGCGGGAGAATACTGAAGCCAGTATCCAGTTATCAGAGCTCCCTCATTTGGAGGTGAGAGAGCTGAGGTGCTTATCCTCAATTCCATGAGGCATTGGGCATCAATATCTGCCATGTCCAGTCTACTCTTAGCACTGACAGAGCAGGTTTCAGCCACCAGAAGAAATCCTTCCACATGCAATGATGAGATCCTGGCAGTTTAAAGTCTGGCTGGTGTGTGTTCCAGGGGTTGGATCTGGGGGCATGTGGACTCTGACATGTGAGCCTTCTTCTGAAAATCTTCCCCATATTAGCCCAGGAGACAAGAGTTTTAGGCAAACACGCTCTTTCTCCCATTTCTTTCTTTTATTTCTAGCAGATATGCACTTCCATTGCTCTGAATTTGCATGACTGAAAAGATGCCAAGGTCCAAAGGAAGAAAGTGTATTCACTTGTGAAGGATAGCAGAATATGCTATCCCACAATGTGTCACCTGGGCATGGAGATTATTTTGAGCCAAAAGCCATATCAAAAACCAGCAGGTGCAAGAAGGATGCTCTGATCCACCCCATCTTCTTCCTAAAAGCAGGAGATAAAACTCCTATATGGAAAATGTCCTCTCCCTACCAGGAGGAATGTAACATTCTTATCATCAAGGACACAAAATTAAAATTGAGAGAAATCTGTACAAAGAAACCTTGTTAAACTAGCCCTTGTCTTCCTAGCCACTTCTCTGTGGTTAATCTGTGATTAACTGCCCTAGCCGAAGTCCCTTTGCCTTGGCACATTTTCTTAATTTTCTATTCCTTGCCCAATTCAGTATGTAAACATCCAACTCTAGCTTCTTATGGTAAGGGGATCTTCCATTCCCCGTGAAGGCTCTTGTTTCAAAACTTAAGTAAATTTCTATTTTTTTTTCTTGTTAATCTGTCTTTTCTTATGGGGGAGGTTCAATTAAGAACTTAGAAAGGGGCTTGGCGCCTGTGGCTCAACGGGCTAAGGCGCCAGCCACGTACACCTGAGCTGGCGGGTTCGAATCCAGCCCCAGGACCCGCCAAACAACAATGATGGCTGCAACCAAAAAAATGGCCGGGCGTTGTGGCGGGCGCCTGTAGTCCCAGCTACTTGGGAGGCAGAGGCAAGAGACTTGCTTGAGCCCAGGAACTGGAGGTTGCTATGAGCTGTGATGCCATGGCACTCTATCCAGGGAGACAGCTTGAGGCTCTGTCTCAAAAAAAAAAAAAGAACTTAGAAAGGTAGAAAGAAAAGGATTTTTTTTTTCCTCTCTTACATTGGCTAGGGTGGCCATAACAAAATGTCATAGACTGGTTGGCTTAAACAACAGAAATATATTTTCTCACAGCTCTGAATGCCAGAAGTTCAAGATCAAGATGTCAGGAGATTTGGTTCTTCCTGAGGCTGCTCTCCGTGGCTTGCCTACAGCCACCCTCTCACAATTTCCTCATATGACTTTTTCTCCGGTGTTGCTATGTATGTCCAAATTTCTTCATCTTTTACTGTCAGATTGAATTAGGGCCCACCCATCTGACCTCATTTAAGCTTAATTATTTCTTTTTAAAATTTTTGTTACAAATTAACAAGAGGGCACAGATGCTTAGGTTACACTCTTTTTACACTCTAAGGTAAAGTTCAAGTTGTAGTTCAGCCCTTCACCCAGGGGGGTGCTGAACTCCCTGGCATAGTGCACCTTAAGTGAGATCCTACCAATCACCCTCCCTCCCCTTTTCCTCCTCTCCTCTCCCCCATTCTAGACTGTATTTGTGTTTTTTCTTTCTTGTGGGCATGTAGTTGTTTATATATTGGTTTCATTTTAGTATTGAATACATTGGATTTTTTTTCTATTCTTGAGATACTTTACTAAGCAGAATGTGTTTCAACTCCATCCAGATAAATACAACGGATGTGTAATCTCCATCTCTTCTTATGGAGTCTCTCTCAAATATGATCACAATCAGAAGTATTAAGGATTAGGACATCAAAATATGAATTTAGGTGGTGGGGGGGGGGACACAATTTAGTCCATAATAGAAAGTAGTTAGCACATTCATCATTTAGATTCGTATTTCTGTTATGAAGAAAAATATGTATCAATTAAATTCAAATAAAGAATTACAGTTAAAATTACAGTAAAAGTATATATGGAACTCTAGGTCAGTGGTTCTCAACCTTCCTAATGCTACAGCCCTTTAATATAGTTCCTGTGGGTCATGACCCACAAGTTGAGAACCACTGCTACAGGCGTTGTCTCTCTCTCTTTTTTTTTTTTTGGTATAAACAGAGTCTCACTTTATCACCCTCTGTAGAGCGCTGTGGAGTCACACAGCTCACAGCAACCTCCAACTCCTGGACTTAGGCAATTCCTTTTCCTCAGCCTCCCGAGTAGCTGGAACTACAGGTGCCCACCACAATGCCTGGCTATTTTTTTGTTGAAGTTTGGCTGGGGCCAGCACCCTACCCACTCAGCCACAGGTGCCGTCCCTCTAGGTGTTGTCTTAAGTTGAAAGAAACCTTTTAGGGTGGTGCCTTTGGCTCAGTGGGTGGGACAACAGCCTCATATACTGAGGGTGGTGAGTTCAAACCTAGCCCCAGTCAAACCACAACAAAAAAATACCTGGTTTGGGGATTCCGAATGCTTAGAGATCTAAAAATACACCTGCCATTTGATCCTATAACTCCTTTACTAGGTATATACCCAGAAGACCAAAAATCACATTATAACAAAGACATGTATACCAGAATGTTTATTGCAGCCCAATTCATAATTGCTAAGTCATGGAAGAAGCCCAAGTGCCCATCAAACCACAAATGGATTAATAAATTGTGGTACATGTATACTATGGAATATTATGCAGCCTTAAAGAACGATGGAGACTTTACCTCTTTCATGTTTACATGAATGGAGCTGGAACATATTCTTCTTAGCAAAGTATCTCAAGAATGAAAGAAAAAGGGGAGACAGAGCAAGATGGCCCACTGGAAGCAGCTTCTGAAAGAGTTTTCTGTCCAAAAGGAAAGATAACCTCTAGAAACTATCCAATTAAGCTGAAGACTGGGAGCCCAGCAGAGACAGAGAAATGATAACTGTAGGTCATCTCTGCTGAGGCAAGCTGCGACTCTAAGAAAGCAAGCTCCAGGTACAAAATTCATCTGAAAGGAAAAGCATCCATCTCCTCCCCCAGGAGTGCTGTGGTTTTTTGGTTTTTCAGTTGCCTTTCTTTTTTCTCTTTGTTTTGTCCTGCAGGTTTTCAACAGGTAAGTGTCACCTGTACAGGTAACAGGTAAGTGTCACTGAGGACCTCTTGTCTCACCCCACGGAAGAGTGCTAAGGAAAGTGGGGACTGCTCCCTCAGAGCAACCCTGCTGTAACTCTGAACACTCTCTTGCTAGGCAGAAAAACTGACCTAAGTTTTCCCCACCATTCTGAACACCCTTCCCCCCTTACCTGATGAACTAGAAGCCTAACCCCTGCTGAGACTGAGGGAGAAGGTTCTTGAGCAACGTCCTCACCACCTACTGGACCAAGCGCCCCACCTGCAAGAGACTTCAGGGGGGAGCTGCAGCAAGCCCCCATCCCCCCCAGCCAGGGACTCCCACGGCGACTGCGCAGGCCTGCACCCTGTGTGTGCTGGGCCTCCATAGGTCTGCCTACAGCCAGAGACTCCACCAGCGACTGTGAGGCCCTGCGCCCTGCACCCCCCGGGCCTCTGCAAGCCTGCCTCCAGCCAGGGACTCCAGAATCCGTGCAACGCGCATCCTCCCTGCCTCTGCACCAACCCCACTTGTCTGGCCAGGGACTCCAGAAGCCACGGGACCAGGGCCCTCCCTCCGGAGTCCTCCCTGCCTCTGCATGGAGCCCTACTCCCTGCCAGAGACTGCTGGAGCCGCGGGCACTCTCTACCAAAGTTAATGGGTGTCTGGCACTCCCAGAACCATGTGCACCATCCACTACCCTACTGTTTGATCCAGGGGTGCCACACTCCAGAACTGCTCCCACAGCCAGAACTCCCTGGCTGGGGAAGTCCCAGAGGAGTTACACAGGGTGACTCCCTACAAAGTTCCAGCAACAATAGAGTGATCCTGCCAGGGTCTAATCTTGGAGAGACACCTCCTCAACTCTGAAGATGGCCAGAGGCAATGATGAAAAACAATCATGAGGTGGAATCAATGGAAAAACTCTGGCAATATGAATGATCAGAGTAGATCAACTCCCCCGAGGAATGACAAGGCACAAGATCCTATGCATAAACAAATGGCTGAGATATCAGAAATTGAATTCAGAATCTGGATAGCAAATAAGATCAACAGAATGGAGGAAAGATAGAATTAGAATTTCAAGCAGTAATCCAAAAGATGTCTGAAGTATTCAATGAATTCAGAGACAAAATGACCAAAGATTTTGACATATTGAGACAAGAAGTTGCAGCTCTCAAAGATCTGAGAAATACAGTAGAATCCCTCGGTAACAGAATGGAGCAAGGAGAAGAAAGGATTTCTGACATTGAAGACAAAGCTTTTGAATGCTCCCAAACCATCAAAGAGGAAGAGAAATGTAAGGCAAAAACACATCACTCTCTCAGAGAGGTCTGGGATAATTTGAAGAAAACCAATATTTCCTTTATATGGATCCCTGCAAGTGATGAAGTGGCTTCACAACACACAGAATCTCTTCTCCATGAGATTATGAAAGAGAACTTTCCAGACATGCCCAGAGATTCTGAAATTCAGATAGCAGACAGGTTCAGAACCCCAGCATGACCTAACCTGAATAAGACATCCCCGAGGCACATCATAAATAAGTTTACTAAAGTTAATATGAAAAAGAAAATTCTGAAAGCAACCAATGCAAGA
>CAUYON010157901.1:0-12685 GCA_963573935.1 Arctocebus calabarensis
CTTGGGAGGCAGAGGCAGGAGACTCGCTTGAGCCCAGGAATTGGAGGTTGCTGTGAGCTGTGATGCCATGACACTCTACCCAGGGCGACAGCTTGAGGCTCTGTCTCAAAAAAAAAAAAAAGAGAAGAAAACAACAAATAACTCTGACAACAAGAAAAAAACAAACCAGACTGACACCCCCAAGGGGACCACAGTAGATCTGTAGTATTGAACCCCAAACAAAAGGAAAATGTCAGAAAAATTCAGAATATGGATGGCAAATAAGATGAATGGAATTGAAGAGAATATGAAAGCAAAAAAGAAAAGAAGCAAAGAAAAAATACAAGCATCAGAAATTAAATGAATAAAACAAAAATATTTCTAAACAACTAGACAACATAAGAAAAAATATGACAGAAGCTAAAAACATAAGAGTCATAAAGAGAATTTCAAAATTGAGCAGAAACCTTCAATAACAGGCTAAACAAAGAAGAAGAAAAAAGAGGCTGAAGGCAAAGCTCTCAAGCTGATCCAGTTATTCAAATATGTGGAAAGGAAATAAGACTGAACACTCACTCAGAGAAATGAGACTGTGCAAAACAAATTAATATAAGAATGATAGGAATTCCTAAGGGAGGGAAGAAAGAGCAAAAGGCACAGAAAATATATTCTAGGGATTATTGAAGATAATTTCCCCTCAGGCCAACAGCAGACTTCTCAGGGGAGACCTCAACTTACTGCTGAGCAACGATTGGGTCAATGATGAAATTAAGATGGAAATCAATAGATTCCTCAAATGGGTCAACAAAGTGGGCACAAACTATCAAAATCTATGATATTCAACATAAATAATGCTAAGGGGAAAATTCACACCCTCAACTGCCTACATGAAAAAGACAGATTACAAATTAACAACCTAAGGTCACATCTCCAGTAACTAGATAAGGAAAAGCAAATGATATCCAAAGCTAACAGAAGAAAAGAAATCATGAAGCTCAGAGCAGAATTAAACAAAACAGAAATGAAAAAAACAATACTAAAGGTCAACGAAATAGAATATTGGTTCTTTGAAAAGATAAACAAAATTGATAGAACCCTTGCTAGATTAACCAGAAATCGAAGAGAAAGGACCCAAATAAACTCAATCAGAAATGAAAAAGGAGGTATTACCACTGATACCACAGAAATACAAAATATCATTTCTGAATACTCTGAAAATCTCTATGCAAATAAAGTAGAAAATGTAGAGGAAATGGATAAGTTCCTGGAAATACACACCCTCCCAAGATTCAATTAGGAAGAAATGGAAATCCTCAACAGACCCACAATGAGCAGTGAGATTAAAGCAATAAAAAATCTCCCCCTGCCCCCAAAAAGTCCAGGGCCTGATGGATTCACAGCCAAAATCTACCATACCTACAAAGAAGAATTTGCACTCATCCTACAGAAATGATTGCCTAACATCAAGAAGGAGGGAATCCTCCAAATGCTTTATATTAAGCCAGTATTGCCTTGATACCAAAGCCAGGAAAGGACATACACAAAAAGAAAACTTATACATTGCTTGTGGGGCTAAGAATTAGTACAACCTCTATGGAAAACAATATGGAGATTTCTCAAAGAAATAAAAATAGACCTACCATTTGACCAATACTAATATTTACCCAAAGAAAAAGAAGTCATTTTGTATTTTGAAGAAGTCATTAGTATTTTGACTACTAATATCTACCCAAAGAAAAAGAAGTCATTCTATCAAAAAGACACCTGCACTCAAATGTTTATGGCAGCACAATTCATAATCACAAAGACATTGAATCAACAAACATGCCACCCATAAATCCAAAGTGGATTCTTTTCTTTTTTCTTTCTTTCTTTTTTTTTTGAGACAGAGTCTCACTATGTCATCCTCGGTAGAGTGCTGTGGCATCACAGCGCACAGCAACCTCAAACTCTGGGGCTTAAGTGATTCTCTTGCCTCAGCCTCCCAAGTAGCTGGGACTACAGGCGCCAGCCACAATGACTGGCTATTTTTTGTTGTAGTTGTCATTGTTGTTTGGCAGGCCCAGGCCGGGCTGGAACCCACTAGTCCCAGTGTACACAGCCAGTGCCCTTAACCACTGAGACACAGGCTTCCAGCCCCATGAGTGGATTAATAAAATGTGTTATAAATATACCATGGATACTACTCGGCTTTAAAAAGAAATGAAGTAATGTGTTTTGCAGCAAATTGGATGGAACAGGAGACTATTATCCTAAGTGAAGTATCTCAGGAATGGATAAATAGACACCATTTTATTTTCTAATAATTTTGAACTAGTTGATGGGCACCCAAGGGCACAAAGAGAAGTAAAATTCATTGGAAATCAAGGAGGGAGGTGGGGAGAGGTCAAAACCTGCCTATCAGGTATGGTGAACACTATCCATGGGATGGATACACTAGTAGCTCTGCTTTAAGCCTCATAAAAGCTTTATATGTAACAGAAATATTTGTATCCTCTTAATATTTTGAATTTAAATAAAAACGTGTGATTCAATGAGAAAAAAAATAATATCTAAACTACTCTTGGTTTCTCAATCTCAATGCTCTCAACATTTAGGGCCGGATAATTCTTTGTCATGCAATGAGCGGCTGCACTGTCCATTGCAGGATATTTTCCAGCATCTCTGGCTTCTACTCCCTCCATGCCAATAGGAGCCCCCTTGTGTTGTACTCCTGGGCTGTTGTGACAACCAGAAATATCCCCAGGCACTGCCAAATATCCCTGAAGTATGAAATCCTTCTCCCGCCCCATTTGAGACCCACTGATGTAGACAACTGGAGTATCGGCACTCTCCCCTCCTTGTGCTAACTCAGATCTATCTTTTTCAAAAATTAATAAGCCCGGTAATTTCTTAAAACATGTCAAAACTGGCATAAAAGTTACCAGCTTTGCTGAAAGGCCAGGAAGTTCTGTCGAATGATGAAATCAGCCATCTTTAGGAATGCTTTAGATTTAGGGTAGTATCCAAAATAAAAGCTTTTTTTAGAAAAAAAAAAATGAGTCATGGGTTCAGCGCCTGTAGCACAGTGGTTACGGCGCCAGTCACATACACCAAGGGTGGCATGAACCCGGCCCGGGCCAGCTAAAACATGATGACCAAGTGCAACAAAAATAGCAGGGTGTTGTGGTGGGCACCTGTAGTCCCAGATACTTGGGAGGCTGAGGCAAGAGAATTGCTTAAGCCCAAGAGTTAGAGGTTCCTGTGAGCTGTGATGCCCCAGCACTCTACCCAGGGCGGCATAGTGAGATTCTGTGATTACTATAAATTTATCTTTCAGAGGGAAAGGAGATGTTAGGTCCAAAATTAGCTTTTGGAAGATGCAAACCACAGTAAAGTCATACTATAATCATTCCATGAGAGTTTTTTGAAACATAGAAATGTTTCAGAGACTCCAGAGAATAATTTTGAGCAATGTGTCTTAAATTTACTTCTTAAAGGACCACAGTGTCTACTACCTCCCTTCCTTTTTTGGCCAAACAGAATAAGCAATCTCAGAACAATACAAGGACAAAAGTCCTAACAAATGACTTGCCAGTGAAGTCATCTGAGTAGTACTGCAAGAAACCTCAGTGGGATTGTTAATTTTCTGATTTTAGAATGACTAGGTTGACCCTAAGTAGTACAGCAGACACCATGGCAACAGCACTTGATTTAAAAAGCTGTAGGCTTAAAAATAAATTTGAAACTGAGGTCATGAGGGTAATTAGGGTTAACTACTACTCTTATGGCGTCCAGATTTCTATGGGTTTATACAAGCCGGCGCTTTACGATCACGTACTTAGAACGTGTTAAGTCCTGTGCTAAATCTCTCACGTGCATTATCTCATTGAACCTTCCCAATAGCCCATAGGGGAGTCAATCCTACTATCCCTACTTTATAGCTGAGGAATTGTAGGTTGAGTTCGAAGTGTTCATGTTGCCACATTCACAAAGCTGGTAAGTAGTGTTCAGTGTTTGTCTTAGGAGTTCCTGAGCTTTTTCACCTCACCTTATCCTTGATGTTTCAGTACTTTTTTTCATAGTACACATAATAGCTAACAATTTCACTTATTAAGTAGTTAGATCCAAACAAACTTCATTAATATCTCTGTCCTAACAGCTGGGTAGTCATCTAAAATATAGGCATAAATTGTGCACCCACAGGGCATGCAGAGCTCCCCAAATTTAAAATTAAATTGCATACCAGCACCTTCATTTCCTGTTCCTTGTTGAGTATTGCACAATACCTGCTTTTTACATTTTAATTTAATTAATTTGGGGGGGTACAGAATCTCAGTCACTTTGGGGTAGAGTGCTGTGGCATTGTCATAGCTCACAGCAACTTCACATTTGGGGGCTCAAGAGATCCTCTTGCCTCAGCCTCCCAAGTAGTTGATACTTCAGGTGCCCACCACAATGTCTGGTTAATTTTTTGTTTTAGTAGAGACGGGGTCTTGCTCTTGCTCAAGCGGGTCTCGAACTCCTGGACTCAAGCAATCCACCCACCTCAACCTCCCAGAGTGCTGAGATTATAGGTGTGAACCACCACATCCAGCCACAGTACCTGCTTTTTAGCACAGCACCTGCTGAAAACTCAGGTTTGCAAAGATATGGCATCATGAAAAGAAATGTGGCAAAGATATAAGGTTGAAGCTGTAAACTACTTTGAGTTAATTGTTCACACATTGTCTGACAGATGTCAAGTACTGCTTTGTTTTTCTTAAAAATTTAGAAGACACATGCTGTTGGACAACTGTTGGTTCATATATTTCCCTCTACAAGGCTATGAATCTCTTGTTCATCCTTATAAATTCACCCCTATCACAGTGACTGACATGTAAAAGGAAGTCAGTAGGTAAAAGTACAGGTCTGAATTGTTTCCAATTCTTGGTTCTAGTTTTCATTCTCTACAGAAAGATCTGAACTCTTCCGAGTCTTCTATGGGTGAGATTGTTGATTCCAGATTGTTGGTCTCTCTACCCAAGGATGAGTTCAAACTGGCTTCTAATGGCTGAGGAACCCAGGACCACATCACAAAGACCTGTTCAGCTTAGTAAAGTCAGAGTCAGGCAGATCTGCCCACACAAAGTCAAACTCTCTGGGGCTCCTGGTGATCTTTGCAACTGTCTCTGCAAGCAGCAACTCCAGCAGACACACCCATTTGCCTCCAAGGGTCTGGCACAGCTCTTTTTAGGAAAAGTGAACAGAGAGAGAGGTGAGGAGTTTGCAATTAGGGCAAAGAATGGTCTTAATAGAAGTGAATGCTTTTGCATTTGTTTTCCCAATCCTGGCACATCAGTGAATTCATCTGAAAGGAGATACTGTACACATTTCCCATCTATTACCTTCCCATTCTATGGCTCTGGCTGAAAGAACCACCATCCTCTCCTCTTTGAACTGGTGTTCCTCATTTTAGCTCCTAGCATGGTCCTGAGTCCACCCTTGAAGTTGGTCTGTCTTCTGGCTTCCTTGACATCGTTGTTGATGCTGGTAAAATCAAATTAACAAATATGTCCATGAAAAAACCACGCCATTTTACCCTACAAATTCCATTTCTAAAGACTTGTACAGATGTAAATATTTTGGCTTTCCAGACCATACAGTCTCTGACATGATAACTCAATTCCACAATTGTCACCCCAAAGCAGCCACAGATAATGCCTAGAAGAATAGGGGTGGTTATGTTCTCATTAGGCTTTTACTTAGTAAAACAGGCAGAGACTGAATTTGACCTGTGTGGTGTAGTTCACCTACTTTGATTTAGAGGAATGAGGCAAGTCCATATATCTAATTATGGTAAATGTTTCAAAGATCTACTATTAAATAAATCAAGGAGGAAAAGAATACAATGGTGTATGTAAATGCACAGAACACTCTAAAAAGCTATGTGAGAAACTATAAATATGGGTGCTTCTATGGATGAGAATTAGAAGGCTATGGGGAAAGGAGATAGAGAGAGAGAGATAAATGACATTGAATGTCATTTGGTTCCTATTGGAATTTGTATCATGTACATACATTACTTATATAAAAAGAAACAAACTTTTGTATTATCAGAATGCTAATTTGTAATATTAAGACTGGCCATTTGCAGCTTGGCGCCTGTGGCTCAGAGGGCTAAGGCACCAGCCACATACACCTGAGCTGGCAGGTTTGTATCCAGCCCGGGCCCACCAAACAACCATGACGGCTGCAACCAAAACATGGCCGGGCGTTGTGGCGGGTGCCTATAGTCCCAGCTACTTGGGAGGCGGAGGCAGAAGACTCGCCTGAGCCCAGGAATTGGAGGTTGCTGTGAGCTGTGATGCCACTGCACTCTATCCAGGGTGAAAGCTTGAGGCTCTGTCTCAAAAAAAAAAAAAGGACTGGCCATTTGCATGGCCAGCACTCATCTGCCTGACTTCTGTACTATTGGGGCACAACTGTGTACATTGCAAATGCTTTGGAATGACTGTATTTATATCCATAACCTTTCCTGCTTCCTGCCACAACATAAGACTTATCCCAGTGTTTTGCACAAAGAAGGCCTTCTTTATATACTTAAGACCTGGAAACTATAGGATAAACATTAATTTATAAAAGTAGTGGTGCAAAGGACAATTCTCCCACTCCCCTAATAAAACTCAGTTACTTTGTATAGGTCGAGTCAAGTTAAAACAAACCTCAACGACTAAAGAAAATGATGGTGGAAATACTTGGCCCATGGTAGGTGCTGAATTACATGTTGAATCTTTGCCTAAATTGGAGGACAGTCATTGCCCCATGTTCACCCGCGCTGCTTCTTCCTGAGTACACATGAAGACATTTCCCAGTCTTCCTCACCTACAGGATTCAAGTCATTCCTGGACAATGTGTCTAAAAACCCTTGGGGCTTCCAGTTTTCTGGACACCTACACACCAAGCATGAATCAGAGCAAGAGTGGAAAACACCCTCTCCTCCTCCAAGGAGGATTATATGCAGTCATGGATGGTCCAATCATGAAGGACTTTCAATGCATGAAAATGGGGAGGTGGTGTGGATGGACGGTGAAGAGGAGACATTTGCTCCAACTGTATTGACTGCTTCCCTTTCATTCTTCTGAAGTCACCTAGACTACTGCTGCAGAATCAGAGGACATGGTAATGTAATTCTCAGAAGCTTGCTTTCCACTGACACTATGACCCCGGCGTGAGTTGCCATGGCAATTTCAACACATTAGAGCTATATTTTTTGGTTTAAAATTTTTTTTTAGTGTCTTCAGCAGTTTTATGTCTTGAGATATTCAATGTTGGTGTTATATCCATTTTTACAGACTCTTCAGGCCAGAGGTTTCAGGTCCCAATGACTCTGACACTGTGCTCCCAATTAAGTAGCAGTAAACCCCTTTTGTTGATGGCTTATGGTAGCTATATGAGCAAGGCCCTGGAAATTGAACTGAAGTCCTTAATTCTGGGTGTGGATTCAGGCATTTGGGTATACCCTGAGCTGGAGGAAAGAGAGGAAGAGAGAACATTCTGTCACAAGAACAGTGTAATCATTTGATTAGGAGTCAACCATGAAAATCTTAGATCATAAAGACTGTCTAGTTCAGGTCCCACATTTTGATAGTAGAAAGTGGACACAGAAAGGGCAAGGGACTTGCCAGAGGTCACTGAGCTGCTAAGTGGCAAACTTAGAATTAGGACTTGAGTCACCTGACTTCATTTCCAGTTCAGTGCCTTTTCTATGTCATACTGCTCCTACATGATAGATGATGTGAAATGGGAACACCCAATTGCTCAAGAAGTAGAAAAGAGGGCCTGTCTTTCTTAATTCATTGCTGAAAGGTTACAAGTTATTGTTTGAAGCTGGAGGCTTAAGATTATGATTGGAGACATACCCAGAAATACTCACAAATTCTTTTCTCTTCTATGGACTGTGCTGTAGATACAAGTACAGGTAATTCAAGGGAAGTGATTTGGAATGATCACTTTACTCAAAGTTTCCAAAATGTTAGTTCTGAAGGAGTAGACCAAATAAAAACTAATGTTTTTTAACTTAAAAAGAAGTCAGACAGGGTGGGCACAGTGGCTCAGGCCTATAATCCTAGCATTCTGGGAGGTCAAGGCAGGTGAATTGCTTGGGCTTAGGAGTACAAGGCCAGGATGAGCAAGAGTTACTTACTAAAAAAAGAAAGAAAGAAAGAAAAACAAAAAGAAAGAAAAAAGCTATCCAGCCATTATGTCAGGTGGCTGTAGTCCCAGCTACTCAGGAGGCTGAGGAAGAGGATTGCTTGAGCCCAAGACTTTGAGGTTGCTGTGGGCTCTGATGATACCATGGCACTCCACCCCAGTTAACAGAGTGAAATTCTGTCTCAAAAAAAAAGAAAGAAAGAAAGAAAAAGAAGGCAGTCATAGTATACTTGGCTCCAAGTTGACCCACTCTCAAAGTGTGGCAACACTTTATTGCGTCTACAGGTCTTTAAAATTGGAGCACCTTGATGATGGTACCACCTACATACAGGTAGTGATGATGATATGATGGCAAAGGAACATTTTTTGAACACTTACTATGTGCTAATCATGTAGCCAAGGCTAAATCACATACTAACGGCTTTACATTCTTCTCATTTGATCATCCTAATAACCCTGAGAGGAAGGTGACATTATTATTTGCATTTGATACATGAGTAAACTGAGGATTAGAGAGGCCTCAAAGAGACAGATGCAGTATTTACATTCAGACAGCACTAGATGCTGTCTACATACTTTGTATTTTGCATGTAAGTTTGAATTTACAGCATTGTAGAGGTGAAGGTGAGTATACCACCCAATACCTTCCTTTCATAGATGAAGAAATTGGCAGCTAAAGAAGTGGAGTGTTCTGTTTAAAATTACGTAATTAGTGACAGATCCCAGGTTTCCAGGCCTCAGAAGAACATTCTATATTGGATCACCAAAAAAGGAGTGTCCTTTTATATAGTGCATACTTTACCTCCAGTGGTGCTTTTTGTCAATAGCTCTCCAGTTCTTTAAGGAAAGCCATTTAGCTATGGATTAATCCATATCAGCTGTACACACAAAAACAGTATTGTGTAGTGGTTAAGAATCCTGGGTCCATAAATCATCAGCTATAATCTTGGGCTATTTATGTAACCCCCCTATGCTTCACTTTCTACATTTATAAAGTGGGGGGAGCAACTTCCTAGTGTCAACGTGAGTACAAATGAATAGTACTTGGCACAGAAAAGCTCTAGCTGGGTATAAGCTACCCTGTAATATGATCTGTTATGATAAATATGAGGAAAGTCCAATGGAGGTGAGGGAAAAGGGGCAGTACCCCAAAAGCATGCAAGTAGCACTCTGCAGGATATTGAAACTGGTGGCCACCAGCTAAGGACTTTCCATCATGTACTTTACTCAATCTCTAGCATTCTGACACCAACTCTTACCTGTTCCTCCTCTTTAGAGTACATTATTACTGTTATCATTATGGTCATTATTATTTTTCATATCTATCTCATGTAATTGTGGTAGTCATGGTGTTATGGTAAAAAGTTACAATTTATTTATATAGATTTCTATCTCTCTTTCTTAACTTTAAAGAAGGTTTGATTCCAAGATATACACTTTGTTTTGCACAGAGGGGAAAATAGTGCTTTGGGCCCTGCCTGGTAGATAAAGAGGGAGAGATGGAAGGAAGGAGGAAGAGGTGAATTCTGCCTCTGTTCTGAGGGCAAGGCCACAAGCCCTGGCAGCCCATAGATAGGAAGCTTTTTTCAAATTGACCTGAGAATTGCCTACATCCATTGCCATGCTAGTGGGGGCACGATTTTGCAATTTATTTGGAGAGAGTATTTTTTTTTTTAATTGTTGGGGATTCATTGAGGGTACAAGAAACCAGGTTACACTGATTGCATTTGTTAGGTGAAGTCCCTCTTACAATCGTGCTCTGCCCCCAAAAGGTGTGGCACACACCAAGACCCCACCCCCCTGGCTCCTTCCCTCCCTGAAGAGAGTACTTTTTAAAAAATTCACAAAGTTGAATTTCTGCTGGTGCTAGCAATAGGATCGTACTCACTTTTTCTTCATGGCCTTTTTCACTTCAATCCAAAAGCATTTAATGAAAGGTTGATTTTATGTTTTTTTACTAAAAGTTACGTTATGATTCTCAAGGGAAGTCAGACAATGAAGTTCATGAATTCATCCTAAAAAAAGTGGTTGGCTTCAAAGTACTCCCCTTGGGAAGCTATGCAAGGATGCCAAGCACTACGCCACCTTTCAAAGCACTTTCTCCGGGATGAATTTAAAAACTTCATTGTCTGACCTCGTGCGTTGACAGCTCTGATGGCCATTCCAGAAAAAGAGTTCCAAAATTGCTTTGAAGGCTGGACGAGGTGCTGGCATAATTGCATAGTTTCCCAAAGGGAGCACTTTAAAGGTGATCACAGTGATATTCAGCAATGAGGCCTGAAGCCCTTTTTCTAAGATGAGTTCAGAACTTAATTATCCGACCTTGTGTGTCTTCAATGAAGAGTACTAAAAGAACTTCCTTGCTATGGGTCTTTCATAAGATGTGGAAAATAGAGGTCTTTAGAGCTACATAATGTTTTTCACTACTATACTGAGGTAGCAACTAGGTCCCAAAATGGTTTTCCCAACTCTGCTCTCTTTATATTAACTCACTCATTTATTGACTCAATTTTCAATAAACATTTATAACATACCTATTCTACACCAGACACTATACTTGACACCAAGAATAAACATATAAAAATCCCTTTTCCCTCTCTCAAGGAATATAGTCTGTCAGGATGGGCAAATAAGTAAACAAAAAGTTATAATATAGGATAATGTATAAAAGGTGCTAAGCTACTTACACAAACAAAATACAGGACACAGGAGTGAGGCACCAGTGAATGCTTCCCAGAGGAGGTGACAGATGATGACATGGAAAGGCTCTGGGGGGTGCTGGAGACACAGAGGGGGTTTAAACTAAGAGATTTATGGAGAGTTTTAAAAACTGGACAGACTTAAGGTATACTATAGAGGTGGACTGGATCAGAGCACCGTCCTACTGGATGTGTGCTGGAGGAAGAGGCTGGTGTCCAGAGGGACTCCCTGGATTGTGCCTTGAACGGCTACATGGATGAGTGATGTCAGCTACCAGGATAAAGAAGGCTGAGGGAGGATACATTTGCAAAAGGTGGAGGGCACAGGGCGGTGCCTGTGGCTCATCGAGTAGGGTGCCAGCCCCATATACCAAAGGTGGCGGGTTCAAAATCAGCCTCGGCTGAACTGCAAAACAGAAAAATAGCCGGGCATTGTGGCGGGCGCCTATAGTCTCAGCTACTCGGGAGGCTGAGGCAAGAGAATCGCCTAAGCCCAGGAGTTGGAGGTTGCAGTGAGCTGTGTGATGTCACAGCACTCTACAGAGGGCAATAAAGTGAGACTCTGTCCCTACAAAAACAGGTGGAGGGTGAAAATCAGTTTTGGATGTGCTGAATTTGAGATGCTTAGGAGACAGCCAGGTGGAAGAAGTGAGCAGGCAGTTTGGATATGCATGTTACTAATTTAGAGTAGAGGGCTTAGGCTGAGATGAAGAACTAGGTGTCATCAGCTTCAGATGGACCAATGACATCACCCAGGGAAGGAATAAAAAGAGAGAAGGGCAAAGCATCTAAAACTGACCAAGCCATGATGAATTTCAGTGTCACATGCTGAAGTCCCCAGAGTAAACGGAGACCTGGTGGCCAGTGAGGCAAGTGGAAATCCAGGAAAGTACACTGTCATGGAACCTAAGGCAAACAAATTTCCAAGAAGGAAAGCAGCAACTGTTTAGGTGAGATGAGAAGTACAGAATCAACCACTGGTTTTGGAACTATTGAGTTTTTTTGGCATATTAGAGTTCTCAAAAAAAAAAGTGGAACCAACAGAACGTATGTGTGTATGTAGAGAAAGAGAAAGAGAGACAGAGAGGGAGACAGAGAGATATTTTTTAAGAAATTGGCTCATGCAGTCATGGAGGTTGGCAAGTCCAATATCTGCAGGGCAGGCTGGTTGGCAAGCTGGAGACCAAGAGAACTGTCGATTCTATAAAAATATAGTGTGAATACCATGAAATAAGCCAACAAAATATATTCTTATTAAAGATTGGGCAGTGTGTATGTGGCAATGGTGGAAGGTAGGTGGAATTTTCAAAAATCCGGAAGAAAGATGTACTTAAAGTTCTTTGTAAGTGTTCTAAAGTTATTTTTTTCACTTGAGAAATGACTGTAAATGAAAGAATATACATGATAGATGCAGTTTATTTAAGAAAGATAACATATTTAGGGCTATAAGCAGCAGACCCATTTCAAAGTGAAACTTTGTGGCTCACCATCAAATGATTGGTAAATGACTATATGTATTTACATGAGTTAAAATACATGCAAGGAACAGAGGCATCATTTTGAGTTACTGATTTAAGAAAACTTTTTAGTCTTAGTAGCAATTTTGATGATGGCAGAGAAAAGGCCCCTACTGTAATGATGTAAGGATTTTTATGACATAAGCTCCACAGTTCCACCAAAGCCTTTTTGTACTTGCCTTGGTGAAAAAGATGAGGAAGTTCCAAAAGACTCATGCTCTTATTTCCTCTCTGAATGTGGCTCCCAACTTTTGGAACCTCCAAGCTTCTTACACTCCTATCCTTTAGGATTTGAAATTGAGGCTGTAGAAAGACCAG
>CAUYON010157904.1:0-13293 GCA_963573935.1 Arctocebus calabarensis
AAGCCTTAGGTAAAATATTTAAAAAGGAGTTAAGGAAGGCTATGTTAAACAGTTCGGTGAAAATATTTCAGATTGTAAAAATGAAGTCAGCACTTTGTGCCCCATGATTGCACTAATGTACACAATTATGATTTAATAAAAATTAAAGAAAAAAAAGGAGTTAAGGAAACGAATGGACAAAAGCCAGAATTTCCTTGACACAGGAGTGAGTGGAATCTGTACAAGACAGAGAATAGAGACTAATCTTTGGAGACTTGGACTGGAAGAAAGCAAGAGGCAGTGATAGCTAAAAAGAAACAAGGGTTTGTTAGGATTATGTTGATGAAGACACTGACATCATCCCTATATCTAGTCGCTCCCATTAAAAAGGCCAAACTTCCTTAAGATTCCCAGTTTAGGACAGGCACGATGGCTCACGCTGTAACCCCAGCACTCTAGGAGGCTGAGGCAGGTGCATTGCCTGAGCTCATGGGTTCAAGACTCTCCTGAAAAAAAAAAAAAAGCCAAGCATTGTGTGGGTACCTGTAGTCCCAGCTTCTTGGGAGGCTGAGGCAAGTGAATCGCTTGAGCCCAAGAGTTGGAGGCTACTGTGAGCTATGACGCCATGGCACTCTACCAAGGGCAACAAAGGAAGACTCTGACTCAAAAAAAGAAAAAAAAAAAAACGATTCCCAGTTTCCAGTTTAATAGGTCTCCAAATTACTAAAGATTTGTCCCATATGTTTACATTAGAGTCATCTGAGGAGTTTCTAGACAAACCCATGTGCTCCCTCACCGCCAAGACTTTAATATAATAGTTTTGATTTGAGACTCAGGAATTAGTATGTTTCAAGGCTTTTCAGAGGCTCCAGTTGAGAACCACTCTCAAGGGTAAGATTTTCCAAACTGACTCACACCCGACAGTGAGGAAGGGTCTGTGTCCAGCACTCTCCGGAGCCCTTCACATGGCAGTGCTCCAAGGCATCTCACAAAGCTCATGAGTGTAAAGACCCTTCCGAGCCCTGCAGAAAAGGAAGTGCCTTTCTTTTCTCTGTGATGATTAGACTGAGTGACATTACCTTGAATAATGCTACCCTGAGTTGATGGTTCTAACCATTGTTGTTTACTTTCTAATTGATCCTACCCTCTATGTTTCCCAAAGGTCTTCCTTCACAAATTTCTAGATATTCACTTTTCATACATCGGGGTGTATGGTCTTATCATAATGGTTGCTAAAAATTTATACACCAAAGCCACTCCATCCCCAAGGGGAGATGGAAAAGCACAGGCTTTGCTGGATGTGCCTTCTTAGAGGCAAAGTGACTCCAGCACTGGGATCAGAGAAGACAAGAGTGAGCAGGTTCTCACAGCCCAACCGTGCTGCTTTGGAGACATCTCCCTCAGTCACCAAGGTGCAGCCGGGAAACAGGAACAGAAGGTTCATATGTCAAGGAACACGGACGCTGAAATAAAAAAGAGCTAAACTCAACCTCATTTGCTTCTCTTACTAGCTGAGTGATCTTGAAAAAATTACCATATTTATTTGCATCTGGGAATACAATAAAACATCAGGAATTCTCAGTAGGATAAAATGAAATGCAATACTGCAGTTAAAGACTCTCTATGATCTGAATACCTTTTAGGGAGGCTAATGATGAATTTACTGCCCTCCCATACTTATCAAAATTTCATCTGAGAGATGTGTTATGAATGGGGAATTGCCTAAAGTATATTCAATCTAGCCATTCTGTCTCTCTAGTCTAAAAACTCTAAAATCTGTCCCTCCTTTAGGCTAACTTATCAAAAATCCCTGTGCCTGCCCAGGCGGCGCCTGTGGCTCAGTGGGAAGGGTGCCGGCCCCATATACCAAGGGTGGCGGGTTCAAACCCAGCCCCAACCAAACTGCAACAACAACAAAAAAAAAAATAGCCGGGTGTCGTGGTGGGCACCTGTGGTCCCAGCTCCTCGGAAGGCTGAGGCAAGAGAATCGGCTAAGCCCAAGAACTGGAGGTTGCTGTGAGCTGTGATGCCATAGCACTCTACCGAGGGGACAAAGTGAGAGTCTGTCTCAAAAAAAAAAATCCCTGTGCCTGCTGGTATCACAGTGACCTTACCCGTCTTTATTTACTTCCAGAATTACATTTCAGCATGATGACATCAGCCCACACACACACAAAAAAAAACCCTGTAAGTGAGAGCTACAGCCTCTACCCGAAGGATGCTGCTGAGGATTTTGCTCTGTATTTTATACAGTGTCCTCCTTAAGAGGACCCAGAGGAGAAATCTTTCTTGCTGGTAAGAATAGCTTTGCTTTTCCTGAGCAATTGGTTTGTTTTGTTTTATGGACATTCTAAGATGTGAAGCCAATCATGCCTGGCCTTCAGTGCTGAATCCTGGAGCATTGAAAGTTCCTCCGCCTCTGTTGAGCATGGACATGAGCGATCGCCCGCGAAGTTTCCTTACCATGATTGTTCTCATTGCCCCATTTAACCGTTCCTATTTTAAATGTTTTGTACCTTGTATATTTTAAACGGTCCTTAAAACATTTTTTAAAATGAGGAGGCAAAGATAAATGACTGGCTGCATAAAATCATGCAGATATTTAACACAGGATGCGGCTTGCATTTGCTTCTATCTCCTAGTTCCCTGTGCCTTTTTTGAGTTTGGAAGACTTCCACGTGGCTTAATGGAAGGCAGGAATAACTAATAACAATTGCCAGCTTTGAAATCAGCCCCTCCAGTACGAGATCTCTAAGAGGAAGAAATCTCAGAGAAAGTTGACTATGCTCCTCCTCTCAAAAATGCGTAATATGGCAAAATCAAGGATGAATGTGAGTATCCCCATCCTCAAAGTTCTAGGAGCTTCTGGTAACTATTGTGTGTTCTGAAAACTAAATTTTCAAGCACAGTACATCAGATTGCCTCTCCGGAGTCTAGTATCTATTAAATTATTGGGGGCCCCTAAATAAACTAGCCATGCTGCTGTTTGTTTTTCCAAAAGATGTCATCCACTTCAGAAGCCTCCACTCAGCTAGCCACTGCCATACTATCCAGCTAATTGCTTCCTACAAGTACCAATTTAGATACACATGTTTTTCAACACTAATTTTATCTCTCATAAACAGAAGATGCTATTTTCTTCTTTGTATCAAGCACATGTTTCCTATTATGAAAATATCGAAGTTGTTCTGGGTCCTGCAGACTTACTCAAAGAAAGATAAACAGTTCTTTTATTGTCCACAGAAGTCTTATTTATAAGGAGCAGTGAGGGTTTTTTTTTTTCCCCAATGTTTAAACAATAGTATGAAGAGAGTGGTTAACATCTGTGTGCAAAATCAGTACATACTTAGACTTGAGGTCCTGGCAAAATCTAATCAGCATCTAATTGCATTTCTACAAACTCATGGGGAAATTTTAGGACTTTGAATTTCTTTAAATAGTTCTGAAATTCAGAAATAATCCCCCAAGAGACTGGCATAATAAGGCTGTCTGCCAACCACAGACTTCCTGGCATGCAATGAAATTCAGAAAGGACAACACTATTGTTTTTCTCCAACCTTCTCACCTCCAGATAAATAATCTGGCAGTTCAGAAGCAACAAAATGTCCAGGGCACTCAGGTCATGACAAGGTTATTTTGAGGTTTAAGCATATTCCCAAGGCAGAAGAGCCTAGTTCTGAGCTAAATACAGGGCCTTGGCAGACTAATGGGACAGAACCCGATCAGTCACTCTGGAATAAGGTTACCACAGTCTCTGTACAACTTTAAGGTGTACCTCACCTTAAAACTAAACATAATTCAATATGTGAATTTCTGATTTCTGTTACCAAAGAGTCTAAGGCTCAATGGAATAGTGATAAATACTTAACCACCATTTCTCTAGAAGAATTTTTAAAAAGCCATCTCTGATTGACATCACGGGCCTATGTCCACACAGTAAATACTAAACGCTTCCACTGTGGCTGATTTTGAGCTACCGACATGATGTCCCTGAATGTGTAGTTGGGAAGAGAAGCACGCAGTCATCTCTCACCAGCCAGTGCCGTCCAGCACAGCACTGCTGAAACCACCCCACTCAGCATCAGCACACATACAGAACTTTTCCTCACCTGTCCTCCCTAGTGGAACCTCTCTTTTTAGCTTTCTCATATCCACGCTGTATGCTGTCTGTGTCTACCTACTTCATCTTGCTTCAGATAATCAACCAAATTTTTAGCCTCTACAAGTATACTTCTGATTTGCATTGAACTCTGAGATCATCCCCTTCCTTGGAGAGACTTTTCCTGCTTCCTGATGCTATTACTTTTTTTCCCCAGACACGCTTTCTGGATCCTAGAGGCACTAAACCTGAAGAGGTTTGGGGGAGGATATTCCTGACCCTTCTGAGAGGTGGGTAGAAGCATATTATCACCCCATGAAAGGTTGGGAAGCCACTGAATTCATTTCCTGCCACTGGCAGCCCTGCCCCTTTCCCCATCATTGTCCACCTCCTGTGTCCTCCTTAAGTGTGGGACTTTAGGAACAAGGAAGGATCATCTCTTCCCTGAGCTACTAACTTTTTTTTACTCCACCAGTGTCTCATTATAGATCTGTTTATTGACCTCAGTCAATAACAAGTTCTAATATTTTATTCCATTAAAGTAGGCATTCAATGCTGTCTTTGCATGTGGGCATCTATTAATATAAGTAAAGATATATCAGTGGAGATTTTTATCAGGTGTATTTAAGAGGGCACTTCATTGATATATATATATATATATTTGCATATTGTATACTGTACGCATTCTTATATTTGTATTTTTATATTATATATATATATGTATTGCATTTATTTGTCTTTTGTATTTTATGGATTCTGTAATTGTTTCTATTTGTATATTCCATGTATGTGGTATGTATATGTATATTGTGTGTAGCTCATATGCCAAGGGTTCCAAGAAAATGTATACACATCTGCAGAGATCTTGTTGGAAGTAAAATTGGTCATCCCCCCCAAATTGTACAAATTTCAGGGAAAATGGATGTGTGTAGCATGTGTAGGCACACTTGATTAGTAAGACTACCTTCAATTCAACTTTGAAAAGTAATACATAGATAACATCTCTTAAAATGCGTACACATTTTTTGGAACCCTCTGTGTGTACAACATACATAGTCCTAAAACTATACCAGTACTAACAACTCAAGTTTGAAAATGGGCTACATGTTCCCATTGTCAGAATTCGACTTAAATGGCAAAGGCTACAGATTTCTTTCTCTCAAATTCTTGAGATCTTCATATCTTCAAGTTAGGTTTGTGTGTATAGTTCAAGGAAATTACTGGTGGCCCCCAAAGTCAGTAAAGAATAATTGATGCCCTAGCATCTGCAATTCCTGCTCATTGTCCCTCCCCTCCCCAGTCTCATCTAGACTGGAGACTAGACTTCCCTCCAGTGCCTGGGCTTCTCTTGGCTTCCCTCCTGTTGGTTCAGCTCTCCATAGTCTGATTGAATTTCTCAGCTTCTTAAACACTCCAATGATGTACATGTCCTCAATTATAGGTTATTTTTTTCCTTTCCCTAGCACCAATTCTATCCTCCTCTGAAATAACCTTGAGATTTCAGTACTTTGAAGTCCCCAATGCAAATTGGTTCTATTGCTCAGTAGGAAGATGGTTTGGACCCTCCCCACAAATCTTCCCTATAGAGTTTCTGTCTCCAGAAACTATCCAATTTTTTTAATGTCTCATGATTTATAAGAAATAACTAAATAATATATCACTCAGATTGAGACAGCATTGAGAATTAAAGAAAGCACTGAAAACAAGTAAGTACTTGATCCATTATAGGTATAAACCAGGCTGCCCTAGGAGATATATGGTCTGCTTAATTATAATTATTTTTTCCATTGGCTGCCTTCACTTATTATCTCATGCAGAAAATTTCTGCTGGAAGCAGCCTGATGGATTTTTGGCTCGCTGGTTGAAACTTCTATTTTTTAACTTTATGCTCTCTCAGGGACTTTAATACTACAATCCTTCTCTCTCCACATGGTTACTCTTTTGTAGGTTTTTCATGTCATGGTACAAAAGTCTTGGAGTCTAGGCATCCCATCTATGTCTGCCTTGTCTATGTTTCTGCCCTATCCCAGAGTGCCAATTACATCTTCAAAACATGTCTCAAAAGCACAGCAATGTTGGTGACTATAGTCCTCTCTGGGAAAGGCAATATCATAATAGAGTTTATATTTACAAGGATGAAAAATACTGGAGTTTAGTTTAGGACATGTTAGAGGGGATGACAGGTACAAAGGAGACAAGTCTAGGCTGGAGATATAAATTTAGGAGTCACCAACACATAAAAGATCTTTAAAGTCTCAAAAACATAGGACAGTATACAAGGCAAGTTCAACATTCAAAAATTAATTAATGTAATCCATCACATCAACAGTTTAAAGAAGAAATATTATATGGTCATATCAATGTATACAGAAGAATCCTCTGATAAAAATCAAACACTCATGATAAAAACTCTAAGCAAACTAGGACTAGGAAAGAACTCACTCAAATGGATAAAGAATTATACACCCTCTCCCAAAAAAATATTTTAAAAATCACTGTTAACATCATACTTGATGGTCAGAAACTTGATACTTTTCCACTAAGTTCAGTAATAAGGCAAAGATGCCCATTCTCACCACTCCTATTCAATATACTAGAAGTCTTAGCTAATGCAATAAGACAAGAAAAACAAAAGATATATTAATAGGAATGGAAAATAACATGTTTATCTTTGAAGGAAATCCCAAAGAATCAATAGCAACAATATCCAAAGTCTTCTAGAACTAATAAATGATCATAGCAAGGTGGCAGAATACAAAGCTAATATACAAAAGTCAATTATCTTTATAAAATCAATAAACAATTGAAACTTGAAATTTAAAACACTATACCATTTATGTTATCAAAAAAATGAAAATTAAACATAAAGTCATGCATTACATAATATTTCAGTCAAAGCTGGGCTGCATAAATAATGGTGGTCCTATTATATTATAAGGAAGCTAAAAATGTCCTATTGCCTAGTATTTACTATACTGTAGTTTTTATCATTGTTTTAGCATGTACTAATTATATAAAAAAAAAACTTCAAAATAGCTCAGGCAGTTTCTTCAGGAGGTTGGCATTGTTATCATGGGAAACAATAATTTCATGTATGTCATGAAGACTTTCCAGTGGAACAAGAGGTGAAGGTAACAGACAGTGATATTGATCATCGTGACCCTGTGTAGGCCTAGGGTAATGTGTATGTGTCTTAGTTTAAAAGTAAAAATAAATAAAAATATGTTTTAAAATAGAAAAAAGCCATGTAGAATAAAGATATAAGAAAGAAAATATTTTTGTATAAATAAGCACATGGCAATATTCTAAACATTTTGTCATTAGATAACCACAAATTAAAACAAGGAGATACCATATATATTGAATGGCTAAAATCCACAAAACTATAATACAAATTGCTGATAAGGATGCAGAACCATAGTGATACTCATTTAATTGCTAGTGGGAATGCTAAATTATACAATTTCTAGAAGAGAGTTTTGTAGTTTCTTGCAAAGCTAAACAGTGTCTGACCATATAATCCAGCCATCACGCTCCTAGGTATTTGCCCAATTTTGTTGAAAATTTATGTCTACCAAAAAACCCACCACAATTGTTCATAGTCGCTTTATTCATAATCACTAAAAACTGAATGTACTCAAGATGTCCTTCAATAAGTAAATGGATAAACAAACTGGTAGATCTATACTATAGAATATTATTCAACATTAAAGATAATGAGCAATCAAGCCATAAAAGGACATGGTGGAACCTAAAAGCATATTATCAAAATCTGAAAAGACTATGATTCCAGCTATATGACATTCTGGAAGAGACAGAAGTATGGAGGCAGTAAAGTGATTGCTAGGAATTTGGGGGAGAAGCAGGATGATTAGGTATAGAAGGGGAATTTTCAGGACACAGGACAGTGAAACTATTCTCTATGAAACTATAATGGTGAATCCATATCATGATGCATTTGTCAAAATCCATAAAACTATACAACACTAAGAGCGAATCTTGATCAAAACTGTACACAAGTGATTTTCAACTAGTGTGCAGTGGCACACTGGTGTGCCATAAGAGGACCTTAGGTGTGTCTCAAACATTTTTAAAGATAATTAATTATTTTCAAAAGAAGTTCAAAGCACAGTAAAAACATTCTTTTTTTTTACTTTTTTGAAATCAACATAATGTAAGTGTGCCAGGGAAGTTTGACTATAGTTTCAAGTGTGTTGTGAGATAAAGAATGTTGAAAAACACTGAAATACACTATAGTTACTAACAACATATTGGCTCATTAATTATAAAAAAATAGAGCACTAATGCAAGATATTAATACCAGGAGAAACTATATGTGAGGATTGGGAGGTAGGTAACAGGAGCATAGAATTCTGTGCACTATGTACTCAATTATTTTGTAAACATAAAATTGAACTTTAAAAATGAAGTATAGCAATTATACAAACCAAATAAGACTAAAGCACCAACGGAGGGGCAATCATCAGAAAAGAGGTTCAAATGATTTCCTGGGCCACAGCACTATTTGAAGTTTGTGGAGATAAAAAGGAACTGGTAAAGAAGGCTCAGCACCAGAAGCCAGTGAACTGAGCAGAAACTGAGTAGCAGGAGGGGTTCTTGAACCCAGGTGAAGAAAGTGATCAAGGAGGAGGGAGTGATCAGCCATATCAGACACTGATGATGGGCCAAGAATGATGAAGACTGAAATGATTCAGTGCATTTAGCAAAGTAGAGACCATCATCATTGACTCTGATGGGTGGAGTTTGGGGAAGTACTTGGAGACAAAGCCCAGATCCTGTAGTTTTGAAAGAGATAATGATTACAGACAAAACATTTTAGGAATTTTAAAAAGGAGCAAAGCAATAAGCAAAACTTTGAGGCGATATGGGGTTGAGAGACAAGGCTTTCGATGGGAAAATTTACAAAATATGTATATGCTGATAAAAGTGATCCAGAAGAAAGGAGTGATGCAATAGCAAGAGCGGGAGTATCCTGAAATGATGAGGAATGGGATCTAGTCCACAAATGGAAGACTGGGGAGTTTGGACACTTCATACATGATAACAATGTGACAGGGAAGAATGTATGGGCAAAGATGCTAGCAGGTGACCTGACATAGTCATGGGAGAGCTTAGAAATTCTCTGCTTCTATTTTCTCAAATAAAGTGAAAACATGCTTGACAGGTGCAAGTGATAATGGGGGTAGAAGGCACGCTGGAGCTTTGAGGAAAGGGAAAAAGATATAAAGCAGTCATCCAGGAATTAGGAGAGTGAAATATGGTGGGATTACAAAGTTGGACTCAGAGACAACTTGGAGTAGATAGCATAAATGTAATGTGAAAATTAGAGGCATGGTTTTTTTTTTAGTCACAGCTAGCTAACAGGCACAGGCTTGGATTAGATTTAGCCTGAGTGGGGCTTTGCTAAGTAATTATGCACAGTGAGAACGTGAATGGAGTTAAGAGTGTTGTAAAGGAGTGATTGGAAGGGTGGATCATAGAACCTAAATTGAGTGAGGTTGGAAATTAGGGAAAAAAGGGAAGTGAAAGATAGCTGGAACAGTGGAAGGTAGCTCCTGGAGAGGCTGGAAAATACACTTTTGGAGTTATGGTACTAAAAGGAATGAGATTAAAGACAGTAGATTATAGCAGGGGAAGGAAATACTTCAAATGGAGAATATAGAGAAGTTTCAGATATTGATAATGACAAGATCTCAGCTGCTCCTCTTAGAGTGAATGAGGATGGTGTCTTTGTCAGTTTGTGCTAATGTAACAAAATACCTATGGCTGGGTACTTAAAAGAAAAGAAATTTATTTCTCATAGTTATGGAAATTGGAAGTCCAAGCACAAGTTCAAGGTCTGGCAAGGGCCAAGTCTCTGCTTCCTTGATGGCATCTCGTTGCTGCATTTTTCCAGAGGGAATGAATACTATGTCCTCACATGGTGGAAGGCAGAAGGACAAAAAGGGTGAAAGCTATGGGAAGCCTGTTTTATAAGGCATTAATCACAGTCACCAGGGTAGAGCCCTCATGACCTAATTACTTCCCAAAAGTCTCACCTTCCAATGCTGATATATGGCAGATTAAGTTGCAACATAGGTGAGTTGTAGGGACACACACTTTCAAACCATAGGAGGTGGTCAGGATAACAGAAGGTTAACGAACCGAGAGACCAGGGTATCTGAGAAGGTCACCTGTTTCCACACGGATGTGGAAATCAGCAAGAACTGCTCTTTCTCCATTGGTGGAATCTGTGAGTTGAGACAGACTTTCTCATGTGGAAGCTGTTAATTTAGACACATTCAGCACTTTGTACATGCCATCTCAGTCACATAAGTCTCAGAATTCCTGTGACTTGGCTGCTACTGAGAACAGATATATTTTGTTTCATGTACTGTGCATTTTAGGAGCAAACAAAAATGATGACACATTTCACAGGGAAACAGAACTAGGATCAGGGTTATGGAATTCAACAAATATGAACTGTCAGAAGCTAGAGGATTGGCTTAGTAGTAGAGACCTGAGGGTCAAATGCTCAAGTTTCCTTGGAACCAGAGATTCCAATCTCAAATGCTTCAACTCAGTCCTTCACCCTTTGAAGGCAGATAAATTGGGTAGCACGGAATTGATTGGTTAAGGGTTTTTAGATGACATCTTAAGACCAAAAAACTCCATCTGCTTTCTTATGACATCAAGTTATTTGTGGCTTTTTTTCCTTAGGAACAAGGACTCATATTACAGCTTTTGGCCAATACTAAAGTGCAGACTAAAAGAAATGCAGACATTGATTTTACCCTAAAATAAGTTCACATATAAATCACCCATCAAAATTAAACAGGGAAACTAGTAATATGACATCAAAGCAAAGAAGTTCTATATTTCCGATCAGTTCAGTAATTCAGTCTTCATTATGGATAGCATATGTAATTCAAACAAAGACCACTTGTCAACCCTGTACAAGTGAGATTTTTTTAAGATAAGGAAACATACACAACTTCAATAAACAGAATCATCTGAGACATTTCTTAGAGTTGTTATTGTTATTCTATTTCAGTAAATTACTAGACAGTAGCAAGCGAAATTTGTTGTCCTCGGTATTTTTCAACACGGTCTCAAAGTAAAATTATAAATTGGAACAGACCTATAAAAATCCATAGTGAATGTCATTTAGAGGAAGAGGAATGCAAATTGCTTGCCTAGGCAACATATCTGATTAATATAAAATCAATCACCTCTACGAAATCATTATTGCAAACTTTTCAAAGTACTGAATGAGTTCAATATGTGCAAAAAATGGAGAAGTGTATCTCCTGGTTATAAAGAAAATTTTGCACTCAAAAAATATATTAGGTACTGAGCAAATTGTAGGTTACTGTATTAGGAAAATATTATAAATTGCAGATAAATTGTTGTCAATAGTGCCTTAGTTTGTACATGATGTGTTCACGACTGAAGTGCCTTACAAGAAAGAAACCAACACACTGTATGTGCAGACTCTACCTTTCATAAATTTCTGTCATAAAAGTAGGGCCAAGTTTCCTTCTAAGAGGAAGTAGTTTCAGACCTGTAAAATATTTGACCAGTTAATGAATATATTTAACAATGTCAAGATTGGTTATCTTCTTCCAAAATTCCTAGTCTAGAAAAGTTTATAAAGTAGTTGTGCAAATTCTGCACAAAGATTAAATGGTGACCCTGGCTTAGAGCTATGTACTGACCAGGTAAAGATGCTTTGCCCTCATTTGGATTTATATTTGGCACCGATGACTAAATTCACAGCATATAGATTAAATGTCAGCTCTTTGGAAAGTTGAGATCTGTCAAAGAGTGGTAGTTATCACCACATTATATACCATTTACGAGACTCATAAATGCCATTTCTATGGGAAAAGAAAGCATTGGGGGATGATTAAAAATGAAAACATAAAATCAGACCAAGAAAGATGAAGGTATTTCCATCCTTACACTCACATACAACTATTCAGGATATTAATTGTGACCTTTGCTCTAGTGCAATCTCAGACTCTTAAATGGGCCCTAAATTCTCACTAAGGAAATTTGGCAGTGACTGGGAGACCCTGACCTTTAGGATAAAATAATGTGTGATTTTATCGAGTATTAAGAGATGCTGCGGTTCACAGTCAATTATCATTAAATTTAATTCTCCATTTTTCAAATGCAAACTCACTACTCCCACTATGACACACACTGCACAGCCCTGGAAGTCTCCTAGATGTGGTCCTATCCCATCTCATAACTGAAACCTAGGGAAAAGTAATGATTTAACCAATATCTTGTTAATTCAATATGGACAGACATCAGAGAGGTCCTCAGGAACAATGTTGCAGAGTGAGGTAGAGGAGAAATGTTATTCCCTGTTACATGTTTAGATGGATAGTTCTATGACTATGCATAGAATAGAATGGATAGTTCCATTTTTAGATGGTTTAGTTCTGGATAGAACTATGACTTCTGTCGTCTTAGTACATGGTTTCCTTTTAGTGGCAGAGACAGACAGACACAAGGGGAATAAAATATATGCAGTCACTAATTTTCTTTAATTTGAAGTTAAAATTATTACCAAAGGCCAACTTCTCTTCATAACATCTATGAAGTTATGGGAAAACAATATTAAGCCAAATTTTATGAAGGTAAAACCAAGAATTATATCATTACCAGAACTAAGCCTAAGTTAAAAATGTTTCAGGCCTTCTAAACCCCTTGCCTGTTCTTTCAACTGAAAAGTCAAAATAAGGTATTTTAGGCACTAATTCAAATAACTGTATATGTATTTTTTTGGAAGGAAAAGAGGATTATTTGACTGACCTTTTAAAAAAATCACTAATAAAACACTTGGATCAATGCCAATTCTATTTCCTAGAATTCATCCAACCCCAGGGTGAGTTAGTATCACTCGTAAACCTTGCTTCTGAGATGATACTTAATCCATCTCAACAACTATTATTACTGAACTGTCTCTGTCATTGCCCAGCAGCTCCCATTGCAAATTGACTAAACTTTGGCATTTATAAGATCAATGTCAGTCACATTATAGTTCAAAAAGTGTAAAATTGGGGGGAGGAGCCAAGATGGCAGTCTGTAGCCAGCTTTCTGCAGACGCTCCTGTCCAGAAGGAGAGTTAAAGGACAGAAATTTAGCGAGAAAGCCAACGGTTTGGAGCTGAGCCAAGAGACAAGGTCGAGGAATGCACATCA
>CAUYON010157907.1:0-29640 GCA_963573935.1 Arctocebus calabarensis
ATTAATTTTATGCTTTATTACATGTATACATTTAATTAAAATTATTTACATTTTATTAGAATGCCCCAAATTAGAAGCTCCAAAATTTTAATCTTCAGACTCATGTTGTTTCATAATAAAACATTAGTGCATGTTTACATGGATGGAGCTGGAACATATTCTCCTTAGCAAAGTATCTCAAGAATGGAAGAAAAAGTATCCAATGTACTGAGCCCTAATATGAAGCTAATTTATAGCTTTCATATGAAGGTTCCCTCTTATAATTGGAAGAACTGTGCAGAATGTGTTTCTGGTCTTCAGGTGGCACTGATCATTGCTGGCAATGTGCTTGCAGTCCGGGCCAGTAGGGGAGGCTCCATTTTCCTAGTAATGGTTTGCAGGAGTTGGGGTACCCATCTAGCTGCTGCAGGTGAATAAGACAGTCACTGTTCCCATGCCACCACCTGGGGAAAAGGCAGGCAGCCCACTATTTGTTCACCCCCCCTAGGCGTCCAGCTCAGTCACTGGAAAACTATTTTCTCTCTTTCATCTGTGCTTCCTCTTCACCCTCCTCTAAATCTTTTTTCTCATTTGCTTTCTTCTAAGATTAACTTCTCTGTGATCTTTGGTTTCCATAACAAAAAAAAGCAGCAAGGGAACTATTCTCTGCCCCTTCAGCTTTTAGTCCTATGCCTCAGGCAGTCCTGAGTGAGAAGGGACTTGTTCAAGTTGTTCTAGCAAATATGGAGAGGAAGGGCATTTCAGGAAAGGGGGCAGCATATGTCAACTTTCAGAGGTGTGAGAGAGTGCGTTGAATGGGGCTGAGGATACATTTGGGGTTGGACTTCTGATGAGTCTGCAGAAAAGGGAGGTTATCCATGACACCCGATTCTGAGTTATTTGTGGTCTGGGGTATTTTTTTTAAATTATAAAATGTGTTTTTTGATGTAGAGGACAAACTAATGAAGGAAAATAATGTGACTTTGAAAAATTTTCCTTGAAAACTTGAATTGTGGTAATAATAGAAAACCTCCCACTTACTGCTCTCTCTCTCTCTCTCCCTCTGGTTAAATTTATTCTTTTCTAAAGTGCAAGAAAAGAGTTCAAATATTTCTCGTTGTTCAAAGTCTCTCTCTCTTTCTCTAATTCATTCAATAAGCACTATACTGAATAAAGGTCACCTGAATAAAGGTCCAATCGTCTCAAGATCTGTGAAGTAAGAATTTCTATGGTTACTTTCACATGGAATAAACTTTGGCTCAGAGAGGCTCAGAAACCTGCCCAGCTAGTGTGCAAATGCCACCTACCTCCCTGCCTCTGCGTCTTGTTGGTACCTCACCAGAAGCAGGTAATGGGGAGAGTAGGTGGCTCTGGTTTTCTGCCGTGTAAGAGCTGTGGGGCCACCACATGAGTTGTTCTAGGCGTGCTATGAGAACATTGCAGGGCTGTGCTATAATGCAAAACTAGGATCTAATTTTTATTCCCCTGATGAATACTGGCATTGCATGACCATAGCATTTCATAGCCAGTGTCTTTGCTGCTCAAACAGGATTAATTTTAGGTAACCCCACTCAGGGGCTGTGTGAGAGTAAATGTTGGTAATGATCTGTGCATGAAAGATGACTTTGAACCTAACATATTAATAGCATTCACAATAAGATATGGCTGTAGCGTGAGCTCAGCAAGAGGGAGGCATCCTATAAATAGAAGATCACATTATTTTTATAATAATCAACCACTGCTCATATCCCAGCTCTCGTAACACTTAACCCTTTCCTGGTTTCTAAACTGTGTGGGTGGTGGTTTGCCTGGATGCTGTGTGTCACGTTGTGTGTGCATGCAGATGGCGTTCCGTGGCTGCTACAGTTGTAAATCGCTGTGTGGTGGGATGGAAGTTTCAGTGTGTTGTCTTTAATGCATTGGTTAAGCTCAGTAATGCCTTCTCAGGTCATTTCTCAAGTTTCTAAAAATAGCACACAAAATAATAATCCCGGTGTAATTACATATCCCTTCTATTCCTTTGTGTATATATTTTCCTAGTTTAGATTGTAGATACTATTTAGATACACAGACATTTATGGCAAATTATATTGGAGGAAAACGTGCTATAATTTCAATTGGATTTTCCATGAATACAATAAGAACTTGTTATATTTCTGGTCAATGGGCAAAATGCCCAAATCGGCTTCATTATTTTTTTAAGAAAAGTGAGTACCAGAGCTTCATTGAGTAACGTGGAAAATTATTTTAAATTTCTATGCAGTTGAACAAAAGGCTTATATGGAGTCCTGGTTGTCTTTGCATTTCACTCTGCTGACAAAAAAAGAAAGGGACAGGACCCTTCACAGGGCTCAGAAGGGTTTCTCCAGGAAGTTCTTGTCAGCCAGGAGATGTCTGAGGAGGTCTCAAACTTATGGCTTTGCAGGGTGGAGAAGGGGGAAGAGAGAGAGGAGGAGGTCTCTTTCATTTCTATTTGCTTTAGCTTAATCTGCACAGCTCGGTTGCAAGCCAATGGCAAATCTTAAGTGTTTTGTGCTTGTATAATACGTATATCACCTTCTAATTGTTCTTTTTGGTCTCCCGGGAAGCCTCTCCCTCAGCTCCCTGTTTTCCTGTGTACTCTCTGCAGCAGACTCATCCCTGCCTTTACAGACTGGCGCAATCCAGATCGGCCCCAGGTCCGTCCGCCCTGCATATTTCACTCTGTGATCAGGTCAGAAGGTCAACTGCTTCCATGCTTTTACTTGAAGGAGGACTGAATGCCAAAGAAGCCATACACGACCTTTAATCCACAGTCACACTATGAAAAGTCTCTTTCACCTCAGCCATGACATGCATGTGAACAAAAATATCAGCTATTCATTTCGTTTTTGAGACAGAATATCACTCTGTTGCCCCAGACCCTGGTGCCATGGCATCAGCCCAGCTCATTCCAACCTCATACTCCCGGGCTCAAGTGATCCTCCTGCCTCAGCCTCCTGAGTAGGCGAGACTACAAGCACCTGCCGTGACATCTATTTTTTCTATTTTCAAGTAGGGACAGGCACAGGTTGCTGTGAACTAGGAGGCCATGGCACTCTACCCAGGGAGACATCTTGAGACACTATCTCAAAAAAAAGAAGGAAAAAGAAAAAAAGATAACACCTTGTTTGAAATGGGAAAATTTAGTATTATGAGGGTTTTCTTTAATAAGTCTTTCAATTTTGTTTTTCATAGAAATGATTTCAAGTTTGTCTCTTTCATAGGCTGTACTCTTATCCCAAAAGCATCTGATATTCCCACAAAGGCTAGCTGGCTTCTGAATTAGTTTATCAACCCCAGGGGGGCATAACTTTGACTGCCCGGTGGAGATGTTCTCTGTCACATCCCGCTCTGCCTTTTCTCTCCATCCTTTTCTCTTTGCTTCATTTAGTTTGTCCTCCCCAACGGTAAGGCAAGAAGAAGGTTTGGGGCACTGTCAGTTTTTATCATAAGAAATCTGAGCAAATGCCTGCATTGCATGAAGGAGGAATCTTTGATCTTTTCTTGACTAGGCTTCAAGAAAAGCCTAGTTTGTCAGTGGTCAAGACAGATTCAAATTGATTGATCTTCTTCCTCTTTTGATGAGACCGTTTGTATCATTCGCTCACGAAGAGTGTAGTTTGGAGACAGAAAATACTAGCCATTATTAGCAATACCACCTCGAGGGATGTTTTTCTAACTTCTTGGTGGCTCATTTTCCTCATCCGTAAGGATAAAAATGGGACCTAGTTTATAATGTTCTTGGGATGTGCAGGTAAACTCAAGGTTTGCATTTTGAAGGTGCCTCATGAATGACAATTTTTGTTGTTGCTACAAAATATTTCACATATACGTGGGTATATGTGTTACATGCATAAAATATGTAGTGATCAAGTCAGGATTGGTGTATCCCTCCCCTTGAGTATTTATTATCATTTCTATATGTTAGGAGCATTTCAAGTCTTCTAGCTAATTTGAAATGTACATTATGGTATATTTAAGCCCTGTTTGAACCCTTCCACACATTTTCAGGAATGGTCACAGGTGTTTGGGGAGTATGCTTAGCATTAATGAATTGTTTTATCACTGGTGCCTAGTATAGTGTACCTAATTATTGCTTAGAAAATTATAGTTTAATATAATATAAATAGCTCAGGGATCAAAACTACAAGCTTGGGATCTGAATTACTTTAGACATCTATTTTGTGACAGAGAGAGAAGCATACTAACAGTGACATAAACATGAATGTATTTCTCTGCCACGCAGGGATCCAAAAAGATTATTTGGGCTAGTGAAATGTTCTACAATCGTCAGGAATTTGGGCTATCTCTATCTTGTTACTCAGTTCTTACCCTGGAGGAAGAGACCCTAATTTGCCTGTTTCTGTTAGAGGCATGATTTACCTTCTAATTGCACAGATTGGCCTCCTTAGACTCTTCCCTCTCCCTCAGCAACAACAAAAAACCCAATGACTTGCTTTGGCTCTTGTAATGCTTTTCACATGCCTGTCTCTTTCCCACTCATAGGTCCATCTAATTTAGGCCTAATTACAGTATCACCCGGATCATTGTAATTATATCCAAATTGGTCCTCCTTCTCCCAGTTTCTTCACTTTCCAATTCATTCTGCAATGCAACTGCCAGGTTCATCTTCCCTCAACACATCTCTGGTCATCTCTGCCCTGCCTTTCCCCCTTCCATGGCTCCCCACTGCCCGTGTCTCAAAGCCAAGTAGCTCCATCAAGGAGGCCCACGTTCTGGCTCAGGCCCCCCTGTCTAGCTTTACTAATCCTCCTCCAGCAGATCTCATATTCCACTGACTGCTCCCTATTTCCCTATGTTCACTCTTCTATAAAGGACACTTGGCTTATCAGAGAAGGCATTATCTGTTTTCTTTGGGTTGAAACCCTCTCCATTCTTTAGAGCTTAGTACCAAGGCAACCTCAGGAAACTATTCCCTGTAGGAAAAGGATGGCCTCGTCCCATAAACTCACTTTGGAGTTTAACTCTGTATTGTGGATTTCCTTATGTGCACTTGTAAATAAATAAATCATACATGTACAGCTCAATAGGTTTTCTTAAGGTGAACGCACCCAGGTGACTGGCACACCAATGAAGAAAGAAAGTGCTAGCGGCCCCTAGGCATGAAGAAGCCCCTCATGCCTCACTTTGGTTACAACTTCCTTATACCCACACCAAGAGTAAGCCTCATCTTGACTTCCAAAACCACAGATCAGTTTTAGATTTTATCTTAAATAAATCGAATCACTTAGCTAACCATCATTACTCTTTCTTACCTATTATCTTTCTCTCTATTATCTATCTGTGATTCACTGTTGTGTTTGTGAGAATCACTGATATTACTACATGAAGTCGGAGATCATTTACTCCTTGCTATATAATATCCCATGGGGTGAGCCGGACCCAGCGGCTCACATCTATAATTCTAGCATTTTGGGAGGCCCTGGCAGGTGCAGTGCCTGACCTCAGGAGTTTGAGGCTAACCTGAGCAAGAGCGAGATGCCCATCTCTACTAAAAATAGAAAAAAATCAGCCAGTTGTTGTGGCAGGTGCCTGTAGTCCCAGCTACTTGGGAGGCCGAGGCAAGAGGATCCCTTGAGCCTAAGAGTTTGAGGTTGCTGAGAGCTAAGGTGCCATGGCACTCTACCCAGGGTGACAAGGTGAGACTCTGTCTCAAAAAAAAAAAAAAATCCCACTGGGTGAATATTCCACACTCTATCTATTCCATTCTATTGTTGAAGGTCTTGTGGAGTGTTTCCATGCCGGTGCTATTACAGATAGTGCTGCTATGAGAATTCTCATTTGTATTTTTTGGTGAACATAGGAATTAATTGAATGTATCTCCTAAGATAGAAAATACAAAGTCATGGGGTATGTTCTCCCTCAGTCGATAAAGCAAAATAGTTTTCCAAGGGGGTTTTATCAATTAACAATCCCACCAGCAGGAATAAGCAAGAGCTTCAGTCATGTCACATCCTTGTTAACACTTAGTCTTTTCTGGGTTTTTAATTCTAGCCCTTTTCAAATAGATGTTTAGTGTTATCATATTATAGTTTGCAATTCTCATAATGAGTGATGAAGTGATTATCTGTTCTCTTCTGTGAAATGTTTGTGCACATATTTTGCCCATTTGTAAAATACTCAAAATAGAATAGACATTTATATCGACGTTTCTATCTTATTTTAAAAATTCAGTTACAGGGGTTCTTTATATGTTCTAGGTATGAGTCCTTTGTTGGTTATATGACTTGCCAATTCTTACATACATTCTAAAATTATTTAAGCTCAATAACAGCAAAAAATATATATGTTAACCCTTCTATCAGTATATGCAGAGATTGGCATAGTTCTCAGCATGCCAATTGTCCTCATAGACAGTTGCAAAATGAACGAATGGGTCAATGACTACCTCATAGTGAACAGATATTATCAACGCAAGGATCTTTTTCCATTCATTTTCTTCTCCTCATCCAGAATTGTGTCGACTGTGCCAGTGTTTTTTCAATAAACCTTTGTCCAATGAATGGCTGAATAGCTTCTGCAACCAGAAGCACACATCCCGTTGTGTGTGTACTTCTCCAAGGGAGAGCTCTCATGGACGTGACCCAGTGGAGACCATGTAGGCTGCTTCCCTCAGGGTTGCTAGTGTGCAGGCTTTCAAAACACCTTGTTTACACTTAAAAAAAAAAAGCTAGCTTTCTTTCAGCCAATGGATAACTCCAAAAGTAGGATTTTAAAAATGCACAGTGCCCATATGTTCAGCTCATACCGAGAAATAGTCTCATGAGTAATTAAAAACAGTTACAAAAGCAATGAAGTTGTAACAATTGAAATATCACACACATATGCATGCACCGAATCAGAAAGCCCCATAATACTCAGTTACTGAATATTTCTGCGACTGTGGGGTTTGTGACACCGAGTGAACACCTTACTCAATGTTTACATCTGAGAGCTCAATCACACCTCAGAGATTTCGCCAGTTTTTCTAGCGCTTGCTTCTGTTTTTAAGCTGTATGCTTTGCTTCAGTTGAAAGGCTTTAGCTGGTGACTGTGGCTTTATGTGTTTTACTGCTGCTAGTGCTCAACAACCCCGTGATGCTAGTGACACCCGTGCGTTTGTATAGCAGCATTACTCTTTTCTCGTGCAGGTGTGTAAGTGATTCAACACTTCCTTTTTTTTTTCTCTTCTTTGATTTTTCCACCAAGGTATTTAAAAATAGAAATGTATAAGGTATATGCTGATTTCTGAATTAGATGAATTTAATTCTTGCACCCCATTCTGCAAGTGATTTTCTAACCTAGACTTTGGAGATAGGGACCACAGAACAGGGGTAAATGTCTGATAACAATAATGTCAAGAAGAACTAGAGTGGTCTTGCTGAACTAGGAGCTAGATATTATGGTGGAAAATCACAAACCTATATGCTAGAACAGAGGTTGACAACTTATATATATATTTTGTTTGTTTGTTTGTTTGTTTTGTAAGGGGCCAAAAGCTTAACATTTCCGGCTTTCTCGGTCAAATCTTTGTTAAACTTATTCAACTCTGTTGCTTTACCACGTGCAGGAAATAGCCATAGATAATACAAAATGCAATGAGTGTGTCTGTGTTCCAATAAAACTTTATTTACAAAAATATGTGGCAAACCAGATTTGGCATTTAGGCGATTATTTACTGACTCCTGGTTTTGAAGACCTGGGTTCTAGTTCTGCTACTAATTGGCCTATGGTCTTCAGTTCTCCTTAACCTTATCTATAAAATTGGTTTATAGATAGTTCACAGGTAGTAAGGATGGCCTGAGATACTGTGAAAGGTCTTCACAAACTCATAACCTCTATACTGTTGTGTACATGGTAGATATCTAAACTGTGACATTTTAGAATGAGAAGAAGCCTAATTATTATTTCCCAGCACTTTTGTGTGGGAAAGCCAAGATTCAGCGAGGTTAATATAGATAATAAAGAACATACGGTTAGTTGAAAGCAGATTCAGAATTAAAATGCTATTGTAATGGGTAAACACAGAAATGACAAGAGACAGTGGCTCACGTAGTTACTTATCTAAATCATGCATCCTTCTATCCCTCCATTTGTAATATGATGGTAAATATCAGCTATTTCTTCTCCTACTAAGAAGATGCCCTGAGTAGCAGTAAGCCTAGTTTTTTCCCCAGGGAAAGAAAGATACTTCCCTAGAGGTATCTGAATTTGGAGTTGTGGTATGGGTCTAAGAGTGCATGGTATTCAATGTGTCTACTTTTTGTTCTTGGATAACTACTATTGCAATAGACCAGACCAGCCCCCAGCTTCCTATTTCCCTGAGTCTCTTCGCTAGGCATCAGGGTAGATATGGGATGGTCTGCCCCTCTTCCATCACCACATGCCCACCTGAGAACAAGCTTGGAAAATTCAGTCATTTCTAGGATGATATTATGTTAAAAAAAATTGAGATTTAGGCAACATGTTCTTGGTGGGTGTTGGGGGTGGTAGGGAGGAGTGAAGAGTAGGAATTAGAAAACCAGAGTCTAGTCTTGTGTCGTCCGTTGAACAAATGTTGAATCTTGTACCTACCTCTTTCCATATTTAGACCTCAGTTTCCCCCCCAATTATGTAATAAAATGATCAGGCTAACTGATCTATAAGGTCTTCCTCTCAACATTTTTTGTTCTTCAATGTCATGATTCTACTCTGTTGCTGACACTTCTCTTGATTTATTCATGAACTGTTTTTATTGAGTACTGACTATATCTATAGAAACGCTTCCAAAAATCTTAAGTTACTGACTGATACTACTGAAATGACTAAAATCTAGTTGGCCATACAAAAAGGGATATGATAAATACCTCATGAATGACAAAGAAGCAGTTAAGCCAGAAATCATGGTAGCCTGGAAGAGTCAGAGAATGCTTCAAGTTTTAAGTAATGTAAAGTTTTATCTTAGCGTTAAGCGACAAAACAAGAAGTAAATGAATTGTTAAAAGTTGGTAGAATTTGTATATGCTGACTGAGAGGCAGGTTGAAAAGAGAAATGCAAACAGAAGAACACTCATTAGGAAAGAATGCTTAAGCAGGAGAATTAGAAGGTAATTTTTGGTAAATAGTTTGGTATATGGTAAAGGTTATCCTTGAGTACTGAAATAAAGAACTTTAACTTATTTTGTAGAATCAGTGACAGTCTGAATATTTTTGGATAGTTAAATTAATGATAAAATCTATGGTTTAAAATTAATTGACAGCACCACATTGAACATATTGGAAAGAAGTAAATGGCATGAAGCAGGGGTATTTGGACAGCAGTGCCAACCATGCGCGTGTGGGATAATATGTTGGTGGTGGTTAGAACAGGCAGATGGAGAAATGTTATTGATGAAGAATTCACAGGACCTATCTTTTAGGTTTGAAACATATCAAGCAAGAGAATTATTTTAGAGTTTTATAAGGACAATAACTCAATTGTCCTGCATATATTTTTCTTATTTTTTTATTTGGGTAGACTGTGTATAACCCTAGTGTATAACCCTAGGTGTTAACGTAGGTGTTGGGTAGACTGTATATAACCCTAGTGTATAACCCTAGGTGTTAACGCTGTGTGACAAGGCATTTATTTTACCCATAGGTGTCACCACACAATATTAACCAGAAGAAAAGGATTCTGGTAGGATTTATTTCTCTATAAAGATTTAAGGACTATATTGATTTCTAATTTGAAACATGGGCTGAACTGCACCTATTTCTCAGGCTATTAATTTTGATATTATTTTCTCCTACTTCTCTACCACTATCCCACTAATATCTTATGATTCTCTTTCATGATGATGTAATGTAGTTTGTATTATTCGGTTCTGTTATTTTCTTTAAAGCCACAATCTTCAATTTATTTATTTATTTTTTACAATTTAGTGTTTCTTAGTATATTCACAGATCTCATAACCATCACCAGAGTTAAATCCTAGAACATTTCATCATCCCCAAAAGAAACCCTATACCATTCAGCAGTCCCTTCCTCCTCTTGCCTAAAGCCCTAGGTAGCCTCCATTCTAATAATTCTGTTTCTGGGGATTTGCCTAGTTTAGGTATTTCACACAAATGCAATCATGTAATACGTGGCATTTTGTGACCTGCTTCTTTCATTTCACGCAATGTTTTCAAGGTTTATTCGTGTTGTAGCCCTGGATCAGGGCTGTATATTTTGTTCTAGTCACATGTTATGCATTGTATTCCTAAACATATATTTCTCCGCTTATCAGTTCATTGATATTTGGGCTTTTCTGAATAATGTTGCCATAAATATTTTTTGTGCCAATCTTGGTGAGTCCATATATGGTAAAGTGAGTCTTTCAAGCTAGACAATAGCTCTTGAGCAGTGTTTTTCAAACTTTTTTTAATCTCACAGCACACTTGAATCTATAGTTGAACTTCTGCGACACACTTAAATTATGTTGATCCAAAAAAAAGGGTTAAAAAGAAGAATGTACTTACTGTGCTTTGAGCTTCATTCAAAAATAAGTTAATTAATAATCTTTAAAAATTTTCATAGCATTCCTAAAATCTTATCACCTCACATTGGTTGAAATCACTGCTTTAGAGTTTGCACTGTCAGTCAGTACTCTAGACATCATTCCATCATCAAGAATTCACAAGTTTCACAAAATACAATAGAACCTCTACAGTTGACCCCTTCCCTACATTGACCACCTCTTTAAATTGACCTCATTTACAGAGGTACCATATGCATCATGTGTCCTCAGTGTAGAGCAGGGTTACTTCCTTATGTTGACCACCTCTGTGTGTTGACCAGCACCAGTTTGATATAGTCCCTTGGGTGGTCAATTTACAGAGGTGCTACTGTCATTAATTTGGGTTTATTTTCTTACCAGTCCATGGCCCTCCAATGAGTAGAAGCTTACATCTTGAAGTTAATGGTTCCACATTAACCAAGGGGAAACCCTTTGAAGCTGATTAAAAAGCTAATATTCTGAGTTCTGCTTGAGGGTTTCAAAGAAGAAACTGTGATTCCTTTGCACAGAATTCATTAAATCAATAAATGTTGTATGTGACGTGCCCACAATAGGCTGTAAGTTGAAAATGACCTCTAGATACATAGTTGTGAAAGATAGAGGCTCTTAGAGGTAAATAGTCATGAATTCAATGTGTGACATGGGCTGGATCTTAACATCTATCAAGTCTCATTTATGCAATGGGAACAATAAAAAAATTCAGGACTGTTATGAGAATTTGCTGATAATATAACTGTCTGGCACAGTGCCTACCACATTGAACAAGTTCAATAAGTGCTATTTTTACTTTATTATGATTGTGGCTATTTTCTCCAAATAAGAAATAGGTTCCAAAACATGGCTCAAAACATGTTTAACTCACAGATGGGTTGGCAAGCAGGAGTACTATTGTACACGTGTTAGTGAAGTTAGAGAAAATATACTATACTACTTTCTGGAAGCTCGACCCTACTTTCCCATCTGCCTTATCTCCTAACTTAAATGGTTGGGTGCCCACAGCCTTTATGCATTGATTTTTACACTGATTTTTATGACCCCTTTATAACATGTAATATCTGAGTACTCTAACTTCTCAGTCTTTTTCCATCCCCCTCCCTGGTGTGGTACAAAATAAAGTTCATAGCAGCATTATAATAGATAGGCTAGAATCCAAAAGTCGGGATTACCAAGTAATTATCTGGAGAAGGTTCAAAAAATGTCTATTTTTATGTCCTTGTATAAAAACTGCATTAAATTTAGGGCAAGCCAAAGTGTGTCCCAGCTTGTGTTCTCAGAGATTATGACTTCAAAATGCTGTTCTCTATCATCTTCTTCCTCACTTAAAAAAGACATAAGGAACAGAGCCAGAGCAGCCAAGGTCTAGTTTGGGACATGGTCCTCAAGAAGGTTGAGTTCTTTCTTTTCTATTTTTTTTGAGAGGTAGTGAGGAAGTCAGGTGCTGTTCTCTGGACTGGGTGCCTTTACAGACAGCCTCCAGGACCCACATCTGTGTCCTATTATAATCCAATCTTTGGTCTCCCTGCTTTATTTATAAAACCTCTGGGGCCTTTTAATGTTGACCCCCCACATGAGCTCAACTTAACATTAGGAAAAGATATTTAACTAACCTTTACTCCTGGAAATTGCTAAAACTATTCACTAATCTGCCTTTTATCTTCATGTACCTACCTCCTATCCACGTGACCCTGTGTGATCAGCAGGTACAATCCTGAGGCTGTTGGAGGAACTGGATCCAATGGGATGTGGCGCACAAGTCACCCTGAAATTATCAAGAAACCTGACCACCAGCAAGGTCAGTGTTTCCTAACCAGGATGTGTCTACACCCAGTGTATCCTCAAATCAGTCTACAGACATAGACACTTCCCAAAATTCCTATGAATTACCTGCTCCATAATCTTCATGCCCACAGGTAAGTATGATGAGCTGTCTCTCCTCCCAGTCTTCTCTGTCAAAGGCTAGCAGAGCAGTGAGATCAGATGTGGAACTTCTTCAGTCCTTGAGAATCCTTGACATTTGCTATTTCACTCCTCCCTGTCCCTGCCTCCCACTTGGTTCTTATGGAACTTTTATCTCTAAGCAGAATTCATTGGTCCAATGTGTTGATAATTAGAGATGGAAGCATACAAATACTCCACCTGGGACCAGGAGAATGGGAGCCCACCTCTCCTCTCAAGTGGCTGCATTGAAATGTTAGGCCTACTGTTGTGACATCTGCAGTGTTCTGGGGCCCGCATGATGGGTGTCAGGGGAGGCTGGAGGGTATCATGGTAAAGTGAACAGGTGGCTGTAGAATGTAGAAATGCTGCTGTCTTTATATATATATACATATTCATTTATTATAAATCAACATTGCTTTTTTTTTTTTGCAGTTTGGCTGGGGCTGGGTTTAAACCCGCCACATACAGCATATGGGGCCAGTGCCCCACTCCTTTGAGTCACAGGCACCGCCCAGATATGCTGCTATCTTTTATTGTGCTATGTAATGGCTTATTTTGGGAGAAATATGAATTTAAAATTTTCTGCTGTGATTAGTGGTCTATTGGTTTTTAATGTAATTGAGTTTCTCTTACTCCCATGCCATCACCCCACATTTATTCACTTCTTTCTCTCTCTTTTTCTCTTTCTCTTTTAGCCTTGAATTTAAACCTGTAGTAATTGTTTTTCTTTTTGACCAGATGGTTAAACTCTCTGAGACTAATTTTTTTTTTTAAATCTCTAAAACTGAGAAGGTACCCATCTCATAAGGTTATTGAGAGTTTTATTGTTTGCTTATTTGTTTTTGAGACAGAGTCTCATTTTGTTGTCATGGCATCAGCCTAGCTTCCAGCAACTTCACACTCCTGGGCTTAAGGGATCCTTCTTCCTCAGCCTCTAGAGTAGCTAGGACTACAGGCACCTGCCACAACACTCAGCTAATTTTTCTATTTTAGTAGAGATGGGACTTACCCTTGCTCAGGCTGGTCTCCAACTCCTAATCTCAAGAGATTCTCCCACCTCGGCTTCCCAGAGTGGTGGGATTATAGGCATAAGCCACCTTGCCCAGTTGGTTCTTGAGAGTTTTAAATGAATTATAGCACATAAAAGATGTCCTTGCATTGTTCCTAGGCTTAATAGGTGCTCAGTTAATGGTGACCTCTTTTCTCCTCCTTCCTTCCTAAAAGTCATACTGCAGATTATGAATGGGGACATCTGTGGCCTGATGCCTCAATCTTTGTGGGAACGGAAAGTAGGACAACTGAACAGTAATTGGCCACAGGCTCAGACTTTCCCATTGCCTTGCTAAAGAATGTCCCTGGATGGGGAGGGGATACTGGAGGTATCCCCAGGTATCCCACCTGGAGGTGGAGGTGACAGAACAAGATCAGCTTCAAGATAGTGATATCTAGCAACATGAGGGGCTGAGTTGCACCCCCCTCAAATTCCTATGTTGAAGCCCTAACCCCCAGTATCTCAGCATTTGATTTTATTTGGAGATAGGGTCTTTAAACAGGTAACTAATGAGGCCATTAGAGTGGGTCCTAATTTTGGTGCCCTTATGAGAAGAGCAGGTAAGACTTTGTGAAGGAAAGGCCATGAGAAAAGACAGGGAGAAGACAGCCAGCCATCAGCCAGGGAAAGGGGCCTCAGAGGAAATAAAATAAAACATAGCAAGACACGATCATCATGCATTGTGAGAGGTCCCCCAAATTGGAAGAAAATTCATCCCTGTTGCTTTAAACCTCCCAGCCTGTGGTGTTTTCATGGCAGCTGTAGGAAGTTCATTCTAACCAGAAATGCATGATTTGCATTTCTTTAATTGTAAAATTAATAACAGCTAGTGGAGGAGAAAGCAGAAATGTTTAGGTTTGGAAGGGACGAGGGTCTGGAAACACAATGGAAGATTTGCTCACTGACCAGTGAGTGGTCTCACTGACTCTCCTGGTTACAAAGTGGATACTAAGCAACCGGGGCCAGGCCCAGGCGGACGCTGAGCCAGACGGGCTGGTGTCGGTCTCGCCTCTGCAGAGAGCCTTTTCAGCAGCTGCCGAGAATTATCTCTTCCTTTTAATCCTCTCATTTCAGACTTGTTTCAGGCAGATTATTTCTAAAAACCTCATGTAATTAATATCAATTATTTAGATTTGCTGCTTTAGCGAGTGTCAGATTTTTCAGCGCAGGACAAGATGTTATTACTATTATTACTGCTAATTACTGAGTTGAAGAGCCTGTGTGACAATTGGACTTAAAAATGGAAAACTCAAGGTTTCATTATAGCAAAAGTTTCCAAGTGAGAAAACTTGGAGATAGAATCACTCTTCTTTATCAAGGGGTTGCCTGGTTTGGAAGGTTTGGAAATGAATTGCCTGGTTTACCCCTCCCCCAGCTTTGCCCTACACTGACCATCAATTGCTCTCTCTTACTATTTCCCCCAACCTAAAAAAGGGGAGTAATATTAAGGTACATTCCCTGAGGCTGCTGTGAAGTTTTAGTGAGTGAATACGTGTAAACCGGCCAGGTGTGGTAGCTCACACCTGTAATCACAGCACTTTGGGTGGCTTGAGCTGGGAAGAGCCACAATACTTACATGTTTGATTGATAACATGGACGTGGATGAAAAGGAAGAATCAGAGGGCTGCAAGAATTTTGGCCTAAAGGAGCGTACTAAGATGAGGAGATTGCGGTGCTGTTGGTTTAGGGTGGGAGAAGATGAGAAGCACGTGTTAGGTTCGAGGTTTGTGTGGAAAATCTCAGTGGAGACCATAAGAGTTGGGAGTTCAAGAGAGAAGCTTACACTGTAAGTATAAACATTGAGGCCATTGACATTCAGATGGCATCTAAGGCTGGTTGTACCAAGGCAGTGAGTATGGGGGAGGAGCAAGAATGGAGACCTGGAGCACCCCTGATGAAGAGATTGCAGAAAAGAATAGGCTGCTAAGGGCCGGCGTCTGTGGCTCAGCGAGTAGAGAGCTGGCCCCATATACCGAAGGTGGCGGGTTCAAACCCAGCCTCGGCTGTACTGCAAAACAGAAAAATAGCAGGGCGTTGTGGTGGGTGCCTATAGTCCCAGCTACTTGGGAGGTTGAGGCAAGAGAATTACCTAAGCCCAGGAGGTGGAGGTTGCTGTGAGCTGTGTGACGCCACGGCACTCTACTGAGGGTGATAAAGCGAGACTTTTATCTCTACAAAAAAAAAAGAATAAACTGTTGAACAATTAATGGGGGAAAATCAAGAAAGTGTAGTATCCTGGAAGCAAAGTGAAAGTGTGGATGGGGGAATTGAATTAGAAGGGAATGATCAATTGTCTTAAATGCTCCTGTCAAGTCAAGCAAAATTAAGTCAGAGTTGTCCCTTGAATTGAGTAATGGCAACCTTGACAAGCATGGGTTGGAGGACTGGCAGAGGCAGGTGCCTTGCTGAAGCTGAGATGCTTATTTATAAAATAATCAGAGGAAGGGATCAGGGCAAATGAGTGTCAACAACACCTTCAAAGAACTTCGTTGCTAGAGAGAGAAGGAGTGAGGGGATTGGGGTCTTAGTGTGTGCCACACCTTTTTTGGGCTAAACAGGATTGTAAGAGGGACTTAACCTAACAAATGCAATCAGTGTAACCTGGTTTCTTGTACCTGCAATGAATTCCCAACAATAAAAGAAAAAAAAAAAAAAAAGAACTTTGCTGCTTTAGGGAGAGGAAGACAGGCCTAGCACAGGTGCTGAAGATGGCAAACTTGATAATGAGGAGGTTCTCTAAGGTGGTGTGATCGTCTCCATCAGGAGGCATCAAGGATATAAACTGAGAGTAAAAGATGGGGGAAAGATGTTGGAGTCCTGAAGAAAAGGGAAGAAGTCTGAAAAAGTTCTCCCAGGGAGTGAGAGAGAGAGTGAAGGGCTCCGGGCTTTGGCATCACATCACTGGACATTAGCAAGATCTCACTTGAAGCTGGTGACTCTTTATTTAAAATGACACAGGCTGCTGTGTTTTTAATGCCTTCCTGCAGCCGTGTTCTACAGTCAGGATAGAGCACGAAGTAGGCAGGGTTGGACTCAACCAGGGTTCTGGGTTTTCGACTTGTGTGTGATGAAGGCAAAGATGAGGGAGGGACTGAAAGGTCCACACGAGGCATGATTTTAATGAAAGACAGTGGAATTTAAATGGGGAAGGAGGGAAGAGAGATCGCGTAAAGTTGTATTCAAGACTCATTGGAGTCAGGCTGCCTGAAATAACCATCTGGAAAGAACGGGAGTTGTGGTGGGAGAGTTGGGTCTGCAGAAGGATGATGAGTGTGGACGTGGGGGCTGAGGCAGAGTGAAGGACAAAATCAGCAGGAGAAAAGCCCAGGAAGTGAATGCCTCATGTTGCAAAGGTCACTACATGGGCAGAGAAGTCGTTAAGGGATAAGACTTGTTCTGGAAAGGAGCACAAAGCCTGGAAGGAAAAAAATTAAGGGAGTGATAATGGGAGTCTGAGATGAGGGAAACAAGGAGGCATGGCGTTTGATTAATCCAGTGCCAAGAGACTCACAGCTGGAGGCTTTAGAACAAGAAGGGGGGAAGGGAGGGAGAAAAGTCTGGGTGGGCAATGAAGACCAAGGAAGATGCCCTGTCCCTGGCCAGGCCCAGAGGTCAGAGGATCATGGAGACACACAGCCACCATAGGAGAAAGCTACAGAGAATGTGGCTAGCTAGAGAATGTGTCTCAGAGGAGACCTAGGTTTTACCTACAGTGCAAAGTTGAAGGGGAAATTTGGAGAGAAGTCTGAGGGTGTATGAGGCTCAACTGCCAATGAGCTAGGAATTCTAGCGGATGGTGGTGAAGGTTTCAGAAGTAGGGCAGAAGCAGGGAGTCGAGGAGGGACAAACGGGGCCTTTATGAGAATTGCAGCGAGAGGGGTGAAGATGGCCTGTAATTCCGGAGTTTCCTGTAACATAAACAGGAGCGAGGGCAATGTGAAATCAATCCCCACCTCAAGGTAGGTTATGTTGAATATTGGGGCTAGGCATTTTCATGTGCTGTGACTCCTTCAGACCTGTGTAGATGGACGGCAGGAGGGCTGGGGAGTATAGAATTAGTCTGTAAGCACCCTGCTCAGTCTTGGTCACTGGTAGGGAACCGTGGAGTTACTCAGTGAGCAGGGAGCCCCTCAGACAGTGGAGCCAAGGAAGTTGGGAGCACCTGCACACAAGCTCCCCTTGACGCACACCAGTGGACTTTGAATAAATTCATGCAAAGCTGCATTGACTGATGAAGCCAGGCACCCATTGACCTACCTGCTGGTGCTTTGGAGGCTGAAAGTTTTCACACTGTGGTTAAATAGACTTCACAGCTGGCTGTGTTGCATCGAGGGGCCTTTAGAGAGGAGACGTGCCACTGGTAATCCATCAAAAACAGACATCTGTACTACCAGGCACCAGCCTAAAAGCCTCTTGGGCAGTGGCCATGGGAAAATAACAATTCCTCTTGCCATGGAAAGCCAGGCTTCAGGTTTTCACATATGACTCAGGGCCAGAATGGTTCTGGCCTCCCCCCACTCTGGTTTTAGGAGACATGGCAATACCTGTTGTCGTTCGGTGGTCCTCCACATTGACTCTTTGTTGATTCCCTCCAAGGGCAGCACATAGCTGATTCCAGGGAGGCTGTGGTGCCTGTGTTTACTGTTCACGTTAAGTTGATTCAGCACTTCCTGGGGCTCTGCAGGGTAGAAATACCTGGTGGATGGGCAGGTAGAGGACAAGGCCTTTCTCTTGAGCTGTAGGAGAACACTGTTAGGCTGCAAAGAAACCAAAGTGACAGAAATTAGATTCCCTAGGGGACAATTAGCACACCTTGAAAACATGCCTCAGTGAAACAACAGCTCTGAGTTCTAAAGACAATTCTCAATTAAGTCCTCAGATAGTTCCCTGCTAAGAGCGATGAATTAGTTGATCCCCCATTGATATCCGCAAAGTCCCTTCAGACACCCATACCCCCATCTGTTTTATTAATAAGTTAACTTCAATCCATAAAATTAGCAAAGAAACAGAGAAACTGGCTTATGATAAATGACCGGAATTCATTCTCAGAATAGCCTTCAGAGGAGCCTAGTCTTCAGGGGTAGGAAGTGAGGAATCAAAGTTGTTTTCAATGATACAATTGGCTGTGAACGTCAATTTTTTTCAGTACATGGAATGGGAGTAAAAGACCAGGAATCCTGGAAGAAATACGTTGATCGCTTTACTTTTTCCTTGTCATACTCAAAAAGTAACCTCTAGGACTCCAATAGGGCCCAGGCCCAAAGGTGACATTGAACTGAAAGATGCAGTTTCCTGCAGAAATTACAACAAAATAAACTCTGGCAATTTTCTCCTTCTGTTTTACAAAACACATGAGTAAGTGTAAATCATGACTGCTGTGTTGTAGGTGTTGAGAGTAAGGGGATATGGACGCCAGCCAAAGCCCAATAATGGGCGCTGTCCTTTGTTTTATATTCCAGAGAAGAGGGTTTCCTTTCCCTCTCACAAACACTGAAGGTTTGTCAAAACAGAGCACCTGGATGAGCTTGGTCAAGAGATTATATGGAGTAGTAAGAACTGAAGTTAGAGTGGATTGAAAAGTATGGGAAAGGAAGAATCGGAGGCAATGTGCGTGAGAATAACTGGGGAAGTCTGGCTATTATAAAGAGGAGGACTAAGGTGGCAGCTCGGTTAGGGGAAAGGGAAGATTACACTGTAATCCTGGAGCTTGTCTGTTTGCAGACCGAGAGAGAGGAATGATGCAGGTGAAAGAGGAAGGTTAGTAAAGTAGCAGTCCACACCCTGCACCCGTAACCTCAGAAGGTTAGTAAAGTAGCAGCCCATACCCTGACCCCCTATCCCCATCCAGCCCCGTCTGCCGCGACCTATCAAAACGCGACCCGACTCGCAGCTCTCCGCCCCCCCACCCCGCTGTACTATAAAAGAAAGCCTGTAACAGCACGGGGGTTCCTCTCCCTCGCCAAGGCTGAGGGACCTTAGCCGCTAGAAATAAAATCTTTGAGTGTGGGATTTTTGTGGTCGAGTGGTCTCTCCTGGCGATCCCCTGTCTAAGGACTCCTTGAGTCCTACAGCACGTTTTAACACCTTTACTTCTGAGGCCTCCCCACTGCCCATCAGTTCAAAGTATTTAGCGTGCCAAAGCGTCCTTCATTGGGACATCCTGTTTGGAGCCCTAACACCTCTTCATTAAACATAATAATGGGCTTTTTTTTTTTTTTTTTTGAGACAGAGTCTCATTATGTCACCCTGGGTAGAGTGCTGTGGCATTGCAACTTATAGCAACCTCAAACTCCTGGGCTCAAGCCATTCTCTTGCCTCAGCATCCCAAGAGGCAGGGACTATAGGCACCTACCACAATACCTGACCATTCTTTTTGTTGCAGTTGTCATTGTTGTTTAGCTGGCCCAGGCCGGGTTCAAACCCGCTACCCTCGGTGTATGTAGCCGGCGCCGTAACCACTGTGCTACGGGCACGGAGCTGCGATGGGCATTTTTAAAAACTTGTATTATTTTTATACAAATAACAGGTAGGCATTAAAAAATATATAGGCTTTAAAAAAATTGCTTGTTGGGAGGCGCCTGTGGCTCAGTGGGTAGGGCGCCGGCCCCATATTCTGAGGGTAGTGGGTTCAAACCTGGCCCTGGCTAAATTGCAACCAAAAATAGCTGGGCGTTGTGGCGGGCACCTGTAGTCCTAGTGACTCAGGAGACTGAGGCAAGAGAATTGCCTAAGCCCAGGAGTTGGAGGTTGCTGTGAGCTGTGAGCTGTAATGCTATGGTACTCTACCAAGGGTGATAAAGTGAGACTATGTCTCTTAAAAAAAAAAATGCTTGTAATCTCACCTTCCAGAGAGGAGCTGTCGACTTTCTGGTGTATGTCTTTTCAGACTGTTTCCTCTATGGTAATAGTTTCTGGGCAGAGAACAGAAATGAAGTGGGAGAGATGAAATCTAATATAGAGATATTTTGAGGTATCTTTTGAGGACTTTTTAAAGGTAGATATAAATAACTGACAACTCTCAATTATTTGAAAATAGTTGACAGATCTGACAATCTGCAGAAAAAAGGCAAGATGTAGAAAATGATGAAAGTGTAGTCAGGTGTTGTGGCGAGCACCTGTAGTCCCAGCTATTTGGGAGGCTGAGGCAAGAGACTCTTAAGCCCAAGAGTTGGAGGTTGCTGAGAGCTGTGACGCTACAGCACTCTACTGAGAGCCACATAGTGAGAGTCTGTCTCAAAAAAAAAAAAAATGATGAAAATAGTACAAAGGGAATGAGTAGGGTAGACAGTCCAGGAGTGCACTTGGCCAGTGCTTTTGTGATGTAAGTCACAAAATTAATTGAGTGGTTTTGACCGCCATTAAAAAGGAAAAAAGAGGAGGAGAAATGGAATGTGATCAGAGCTGTCAGACGGCAGTTTTGAAACTTGTTTCACGCGAGTGTGGTTGAGTGCTGGGTCGTCAGGTACCCGTGCACTTCACGCTCTGAGCCGAGGTAAAAAATGGATAAATGTCACGACAGTGGCTGAACCCTGGTGGACTGAGCCCCCAAAGAGGAAGAACAAAGAGCAGGCAAGGGAAAGGTCTGTACCAACAGTGCTCCCCAGTGCAAAGGGGAGTAAGAAAGGAAGAAAATCGTTGCCTTCAGTCAGAACCTCATGGCTGGACACTGCCCAGCTAATGGAGGAGGTTTGGCCTGTTGACCTGCCTGAAAAACCATTAATATTTTAGAGACTCATCACATGTCCTCCTCAGGAGAGAAGGACACTCCTCCAGCGTGCTTGTGACGCTTCACAGCTGCCAGATGATGGCCTCTTGTGACTGGTTTCCTTGCAACCTTGACCAACAACTACCCTAGGCTTGAGGGGTTGGACGGGCCATCCTCCTGGACCAAGCCTGGAGTCAGAGGTTCTCAGTTAATTCAACTGAGGCTAAATCTTGCTGGGTAATTAAATCACAGCAAAAACCATATTATTGTGGGGAGAGAATACAGCCAGTGGTTTGGAACGTAACCCAGGCGCTATTAAAATGCTCAAGGGCAAGAATATGACATACTGTTCCAGACGACTTGTAGAAGTACTGCAGTTTAACACAAAAGCAGGTTGGTTAGAAGGCAGAGGTCAGGGTGAGGGCCACCTCAGGCCATTAGCTGAAGTCAAATGTCAGCACTGCCGGCCATTATTAATTGATGACTCTGCTCAGAGTCCTCCTCGGAGCTGTGTCAGCCACCTGCATGTAGGGAGCATAAACTTAGTTTCACTGATGATTTTAGTCATGTGATGATCAAACCCTCACTCTAAGACGATTTTCTCCTTCTTTCTTTCTTTTTTTTTTTTTTTTGCAGTTTTTGGCCGGGGCTGGGTTTGAACCCACCACCTCCGGCATATGGGGCCTGCGCCCTACTCCTTTGAGCCACAGGCGCCACCTATTTTCTCCTTCTTAATGAAATGATTTATTCTGGGGTTGATGTGAGCCCCTTATCCAAGCTGGGCTGACAAACTTCAAACACATCTTAGTGATAACCCCATCACTGCAGCTGCCACTCACCACCTTGATATGGAAACACAGAGCCAGGAAAGTCAGGTGCTCCCAGGCCCCACCAAGGTGAAGGCGGGACCACAAGAGAGCAGGGCTGGGAGCTAAATTGCATACGTGGCATCTTGCCTGCGAGAGCTTCTGAATGCTCTGAAAACACTCAGGTCTTATGATGCCTGTACTCGGTAAAAGGATCATTGCTAAGGCCAAATGACTCACTCCGTCATCAGTCAGCAACTCAGCATCTACCCCAGAATAGAATCCTACAAGACACTGCAAACCCTGGGAGCAGGAGGAAGAAATCCTTGCCCATGATGAAATACAAAATGGCCTTTGAGGTCGCAATGGTTCTTACAACTTGGGGTGTGTCGTCATCCTCCCCAAACGCACCTAACTGTGAAAGTGACTTAAGGAAGCCCATGACTGCTGAAGAGCAGGCAGAGACGGCTGGAGCGTCTGCTCTGTTCAAGAAAGAGCATTGCTCCTCCAGGGTGACGTCCTCTGCTTGAGCTACACTCTGAATGAGGGCTGGGCTCCTGCACTCAGGCTGCAGGGAGGGATGGCAGACGCTGGCCTCACGGTTCTCCCACTTGCTGGATGATTCACTGATTCACTGATTCACTGAGCAGTGGTACTGGCCTCTGAGGGCAGCTGCCCAGTGTTGGGTAGAGAGGTAAAAGCAGCAGAGTACAGTGGTGGCTACGATGCTCCAGTGGGACTTAGCATCTGCTGCACTTATTAGCAGTTGGATATTGGACAACCTACTTCACTTCTCTCTGCCTTCATTTCTTTTATGCATGTATATATGTATGTACGTATTTTTGGAGACAGAGTCTCACTCTGTCACCTTGGGTAGAGTGCCATTGTGTCAGCCTAGCTCATGGCAACCTCAAACTCCTGGGCTCAAGCAATCCTCCTGCCTTAGCCTCAACAGTAGCTGGGACTACAGGTAATTACTCAGGCTGGCCTTGAACTTCTGAGCTCAAGCGATCCTCCAGTCTCAGCCTCCCAGAGTGCAAGGATTATAGGTGTGAGCCCTGTGCCTGGCTTTCTGTTTCTGTTTCTTCATCTCTAAAATGCAGGTTATAATAGCACCCACCAGTGTTCATTGTTAGTATTAAATGAGCTAAGGTGAGTAAAGTACTTAGTACCCGCATGAGATAAGAGTCGTACAACTGTTCATTATCGTGTATCATTCAATGGGACAGTCAGTGAACTTAAGAATGACAGTTATAAACAGGGATGTATTGGTAAATGTTTAACAACCATCTCTTTGGGAAAGAAGCTCTGACTTATAATGTGTGCTGATTTTCATAATTTAATATTCCCCCCATGGCTGATTTCATGCTACCAGTGTGTCAGCCCCACATGCAGATGTGGGAAGAGAAGCTTGCTGTCAGCTCTGTAGAGCCAGCTCCTCACGGGTTATGAAGCCCATACGGTAAAATAAAGGATGTGAACAAAAAAGAATAAAATCTGAAATACAAAATGATCACTACTGATGTAAAAAAAGAAAAAACTGCGTGCATAGGAAAGAATCCAAGGAAATTCACCAAATGCTGACTTTAGTTGTGTTTTAGAGTAGTGGGAATTTAGTTCATTATTTTATATACATATATATCTATTTGTTTTCTTTCTTTTTTGGAGTGGGGGAGAAAATATTTTAATTTGTCCTTCAATCCAAAAGGCTACACTGAAATTCCTTTCCTTTCTGTAAGGAGAGTTAGCTTTTCATGGCATTTAGATGGACCCTTGGGTGGGCACACCTGAAGACAAAGCTGCCATCTAAGGAAGTATATTTCTTTTCTTTAAAGTGCTGAGATTTATAGTAGAAAAGTGAGCAGAAGGCTCAGCGCTCATAGCATAGTGGTTACGGCACTGGCCACATATATCGAGGCTGGCGGGTTCGAACCCAGCCTGGTCCAGCTAAACAACAATGACAACCGCAACAAAAATTTCCTAGCATTGTGGCGGATGACTGTAGTCCTGGCTAGTTGGGAGGCTGAGGCAAGAGAATTGCTTAAGCCCAAGATTTTGAGGTTGCTGTGAGCTGTGATGCCACAGCATTCTACTAAGGATGACATAGTAAGACTCTATCTCAAAAAAAAAAAAGAAAAAAGGAAAGTGAGCAGAGTTAACTATACACACACACCTTTTTATTATGGGAAATTTCAAACGTACAGAACAATAGGAAAACTTATTCTATGTGCTCATTTACCAGCTCCAATAATAAGCAGGATTATTCCAATACTCTTTCATTTTCATTAGATGAATTTTATTTTATTTCATTTCACTTATTCCAGAGATCATGGCATGTCACCTGAAATATTCCAATACATAAAGGAAACCCCATCATTATCACATCTAACCCCCGGAAATTAACAGTAGTGGTTCCTCAACATATCTGACACCTCATCCTCTCAGATTTCCTCACCTGGGAAAGCTACTTTTCATAGTTTATTTCCTTAAATAAGGGTTTGAACATGGCCCTGGGTTGTGACTCCTCTGGATCTTTTTTATTCCCTAATAGTTATCCTCTCTCTCTTTCATGCCAGCGCTTTATTGCAGAAGCTGATCACTTGTTTTGTGGAATGTTTCACATTCTAGATTTGGCTAATTCCTTCCTGACTTGCTCCTCTAGTCCCCGCATTTCCTGCAAACTGCTGGTCAGATCCCAAGAGTGATTCACCCAAGAGTCCTTCATAGGTGGTGGCAGACGCCTCCTCCCGCATCGCATTCTGACGCACATGTCTGGCTGTGCCACTTTTAGCGAGGCTGAGATTGATCTGTAGATTTAGAAGTATAAAAGATGTAAAAACTAAAGTACACGGGAGAAAATAGTTGGAACAACAGAAATGCCAGACACAGAATACATTGATTTCAGCAGAGCATTAGACAAAGTCTGCCCTGAACTTGGTCAGCCGCCCCGAGGGCTTCACTTCCCTATCAGAGTCATGACAACAGCCTCGGCATGGCCCCGACCTGGAGCCTCACCTCCTGCTTATCCTTCACACCACTGTCCCAGCTTGCTGAAGCACAAATCTGACCATTACACTGTCCTGCTCAGACTTTGCCAGCGGCTTTCTCTGATCTATTGGAAAAACTTAAAACTGTTTAGTTTGTCACCGAAGGACCTTCCTGATCTAGGCTGAGCCTCCCCTCCCTGCCTTCTCACCCATAATTCTCTTCCCCTCTCCTCCTGCACACTCTGCCTTCCCCTCCTTCAGCCACATGCAGCTCTGTGTAGTTGTCACACTGCTGTGCTCCTTCACAGCTCTGGGTCTTTGGCGTGACCACGCCACCTTCAAGGCCTTCTTTCTGCCTGCTGGGCAGTTTCCAGCCCTCCCTGGAGACGCCTTGCTAAGCCATCCTGATGCCCTTTCTCTTCCTTCATGAGTACATCCTTTCACCCCAGTGGACTTTCCTGGGCTTGGTACATTAAAGGCGCTCATTGTAGGTATTGAATTAATTTAACATGAAGCACTGTAGAAAGGATGAAAAACCTACAGGGTAAATTTGCCGTTCTGAACAAGCTCAGGAGGTGCTGAGTACGGCGAGTGGCCGCGTCTACGCTGCAGCACCCTGGCTTTGTCTTTATTTCTGTGCTGCTCAACATTTTCCTTCCTTGCAGAGCTGACCTTCAAATCGACTTCATCCTTTTCAAGCACTTGTCAGTTTCATCATTTATAAAACAGAGATGATAAAGTAAATTAAAATGGAGACCAGGCCTGAAGAATCCCTGAGAGACAAAGCCAATTAGGCCTCATACATGACCTTAACCTTGTTTGATTTGCCACATAAACAAAGCCTGTCTTGAGCTATTTCTTGTAAATGCCTACATTAAAGAAAAACACAATTTAACTTCAACCAGTCAGGAACAGTAAAAAACCGTACAATTATATAACTAGAGACTTTCCAATAGGATAGGCTAAATAAAGTATCTATATAACTGTAATCAATCAAACACTTTTTTGCTTTACTCCTGTTTGTCCTATAAAAGCCCTGTTTCCCCTCACTGGTTCTCCTGAACACTTTTGGCTTGGAACTGCCTAATTCATGAATTACTATTTGCTCAAACTCTTTAAAACTTTTTTGTGCCTCAGTTTGCTTTTGAACAACAACATCCACTACAGGATTAAATGAGTTAATATACATATATAAAGTACTTAGAATAGCGTCTAGAACATAGCAAGTTCTATTTAAATGCTCATTAGTCTTATTTCTGCATAGGTCTTACCATCTTTACGTGATGCTTGGTTCTGCAAAGGCATGATTTGTGTTTGACAAACTTTTGTTTTATAGCACTTGACATAAAGCTTTGGAGAAAATAAAAGTTAGTCAAATACATGGCTTGGCACCTGTAGCTCAGTGGCTAGGGCACTAGCCACATACACTGGAGCTGGTATGTTCGAATCCAGCCTGGGCCTGCCAAACAACAATGACAACTACAACCAAAAAATAGCCGGGCATTGTGGCGGGTGCCTGTAGTCCCAGCTACTTGGAAGACTGAGGCAAAAGAGTCACTTAAGCCCAAGAATTTAAGTTGCTGTGAGCTGCGACTTCATGACACTCTATCAAAGGGAGACATAGTGATACTTTGTCTCCAAAAAAAAAAAAAAAAGTTAAACACAAATCTTGTTTAAATCTTTTTTTTTTTTTTTTTTTTTTTGAGACAGAGTCTCAAGCTGTCACCTTGAGTGGAGTACTGTGGTATCACAGCTCACAGCAGCCTCCAACTCTTGGGCTCAAATGATCCTCTTGTCTCAATTTTTCTATTTTTAGTAAAAACGGGGTCTCGCTCTTTCTCAGGCTGGTCTTGAACCTGTGAGCTCAAGCAGTCCACCCACCTCAGCCTCCCAGAGTGCTAGGATTACAGACGTGAGCCACCATGCCTGGGCCTATCATGAATTAATCTTATAGAAGCAACTGGGAGATTAGTCTAAGTGGCAGGAAAGAGGATAGACTGGAGCCAGGTTGCCTGGGTTCCCACTCCGGCTTCCCCTCTGACTCTGGCAAGCCCAAATCCCTGGCACATTTGTTCATTGGAGGGAACTGAGCCACAGCCCGATGGGGTTACCAGTGCCTGGGTGTGACATAGGTGCAAGGCAAGGAAAGAGGCACCAGCCCCCTTGGACTATTTTTCTGGGCAAGCCTTTCTGACTCCACAAAGCACTGGAGTGAGTTACACTTGAACTGCCAGTGGACCCCTGCTACCTAAATGATGAAGACCTTTTGAACTCTCCCACCTGATCAGTGTTTGTGTTGACTAGGACAATTGGTTTGGAACTTTTGACCTGGATTGATCACCTGGGGACCCACCAATGTTGTACCCTGGTTGTGTTGTTGTGGGCATGTGAGAGTCTCCTTTTCTAGTTGTTGCCTGTGTGGGGGGCAGGGTGTCTTAGTTGCTTATATATCTCCACAGCTGAGATTTCAGCCCAAAGCCACTGATTCACCAGAATTGGATACAGAGACTGGCGGAATACAGGTCAGAGCCATCTAGCCCCACCACACCAAGCAGGCCCCCAGAGCTGCAGGTGGTAATACTGAATGGGACCTTTGTAAAGCTCTAGGGGGAAAGCTGCGATCACCAGTCCCAGTTCTTTGGTAAAAGGCTAGTTAATTACAACTCCAGGAGCCCTCAATTCAATTTCATCTTACCAGCTTCTCTAGCCAAACAGTGAAAAATGATCATGGGGTGGAATCAGCGGAAAAACTCTGGCAACGTGAATAATCAGAGTAGATCAACTCCCCCAAGGAACAAAGGAGACACAACAGAAGATCCCATTCATAAACAAATGGTTGAGATGTCAGAAACTGAATTCAGAATTTGAATTGTGAATAAGTTGGAATTTGAAATTCAAGGAGCAATTCAAAAGTTGTCTCAAGAATTCAGTGAATTCAAAGACAAAATCATCAAAGATTTTGACACACTGAGGCAAGAACTTGCAAAGATCTGAGAAATACCGTAGAATCCCTTCTTAACAGAATGGAGCAGCAAAAGGATCTCTGACATTGAAGACAAAGCTTTTGAATGCTCCCAAACACTCAAAGAGGAAGAGAAGTGGAGAGCAAACGCCAATCATTCCCTGAGAGTATTGTGGGACCACTCCAAAAGAGCAAACAGTCCCCTTATATGAATCCCTGAAGGAGAATAGAATGGTCTGAAAGGCACAGATACTCTACTCCAAAAGATAATTGAGGAGAACTTCCCAAGCATGGCAAGAGACACTGAAGTTCAGATAGCAGACAGTTTCAGAACCCCAGCACAACTCAACCCAAATAAGCATCGTCTAGACACATTGTAATTAACTTCGCCAAAGTTCATATGAAGGAGAAAATCCTGCAAGCAGCCAGACATAAGAAAATCATAACCTACAAGGGGAAGAATATTAGAATGAATTCAGATGTCTCTGTGAAATTTTTCAAGCCAGAAGAAGATGGTCATTGACCTTCAATCTCCTAAAACAAAACAACTTTCAGCCCAGGATCCTGTATCCAGCTAAATTGAGCTTCACTTATAATGGAGAAGTTAAATACTTTAATGACATACTCACATTGAAGAAATTTGCCATAACCATACCAACTCTTCAGGATATTCTCAGACCCATCCTCCATAATGACCAGCACAATGCTCTACCACCAAAGTAAACTCACTCTGAAATTCTTGACTAAAACCCATTTTCCACAGTGGTGAAAAGATTTTAAAAGTCCATGAGACTTTCAAAAAACTTGACACCCCAAATATTACCAGGCTTATCAATACTCTCAATGTGAATGGCTTAAATTGTCCTCTTAAGAGGCATAGGTGGGCTGACTGGATAGAAAAACTCAGGCCAGGCTCAGTGCCTGTGGCTCAAGTGGCTAGGGTGCCAGCCACATACACCTGAGCTGGTGGGTTCAAATCCAGCTCAGGCCTGCCAAACAGCAAGGATGGCTGCAACCAAAAAATAGCCAAGCATCGTGGCAGGCACCTGTAGTCCCAGCTACTTGGGAGGTGGAGGCAGGAGAATTGCTTGAGCCCAGGAGTTTGAGGTTGCTGTGAGCTGTGATGCCATGGCACTCTACCTAGGGCGACAGCTTGAGGCTCTGTCTCAAAAACAAAAAACAAAAAACAAAAAAACTCAGGCCAGATACTGTTGTATACAAGAATCCCATCTTATCTTAAAGGATAAATATAGACTCAGGGGGAAGGGATGGACATCTGTAATCCAGGGAAATGGAAATCAGAGAAAAGCAGGGTTGGCAATTTTATTTGCATATACATTAGGTTTTAAATCAAGAAAAGCAAGCAAAGATAAGGATGGTCACTTCATATTTGTCAATGGAAACACTCAACATGATGAGATGTCAATTATTAACATTTATGTGCCCAACCAGAATGCTCCTCAAGTTATAAGGGAGACCCTAACAGAGAGCAATTTAATATATTTTAGCACCATAATAATTGGAGATTTTAACAGTCCTTTGGCAGTGTTGGATAGATCCTTCAAAAAGAAACTAAGCAAAGAAATTTTGGACTTAACCTTAACCATTCAACAATTGAATTTGGCTCGGCACCTGTGGCTCAGTGGGCTAAGGCGCCAGCCACGTACACCT
>CAUYON010157908.1:0-21621 GCA_963573935.1 Arctocebus calabarensis
GCCAGGCGTTGTAGTCCCAGCTACTTGGGAGGTGGAGGCAGGAGACTCGCTTGAGCCCAGGAATTGGAGGTTGCTGTGAGCTGTGATGTCACAGCACTCTACCCAGGGTGACAGCTTGAGGCTCTGTCTCAAAAAAAAAAAAAAAAAAAAAGAAAGAAAAAAGAAGTTTGTGTTCAGGACAAAACTGAGCCTGCCTTATGTAAGATTCAGTGAGATCAACTGGAAGGCTGTGTTTGGTCAAACAAAGAAACACTGTAACAGGAAGATTCTGGGCTGTCCTGTAATTTGTGCTAAAACTGCTGCGAAGATAAGTATAAGTCAGGGTCGAGATTTTGGCTACGTTTCAGTCCGTTCAACAACAATACCTCAGCTTCACTAACTGGCTTTGCCCTTCTGTTTCCTTCTTTCTAGATTTTTTATTTCTCCTAACGTCAACAGAGGATAAGTGCTCGCTTTCGTGTGTGTGTTTTTGCTCATTTTTACCTAACTTTTCTTTCTTTTCATTTATTATTTCCTGGAGAATACGTGACTCAAACTGAGACATAAATTCAATCTTGTTTTACATTTGTGTGACACAGAAGTGGCCGCCTTTTCCCTGCTCAGGTGTCACGGAGATGGTGTTTTCTGATTTGTGTCCTGGCACGCAGACAGGAAGCCAAACACAAATCTGTCTGTATGAACAAAGAAAAGTCAGACCCCGCCTCCGTGATGCTCTCAGCAAGGCCCCCAGCAGGGTTAGTCTGAGAGAAGCAGGAAAGGACACAGCTGCCCCTGGAACCAAGCTGAGCGCCTGGAAGTGAACGGTGCTCACGGGAGCCCTCCATAAGGCCTTATTAATATTAATCAGCAGGAAGCACCGTAATGCCAACACCTGCAGGGTGGTCAAGTTTACGGGACTCACTCCTAAGAGTATCTCAGATGATTCTCACAATAATCTTGGAGTCTAGAAAAACGGTTTGCTCATATTGGCTTGCACGCAGTGTATGGTTCGTATACTTCACCTTATGAGCTCTTTTGGGAAGAGACATGTTTTGAGATACAGGACATACCTGACAGGGGCTGTGTGCCATGAAACCATGCCTTCTCAGCTTCCAAAAACAGCCATGAACCTCCCTTTGGCTGTTAACATGTGCATAGTTAGGCCTAAAAGTCATTCCAAAGATCAGCAGCGTCACTCCCTGCGCCGTTTTGCAGTGGGCTGTATCTTCTCTGGGTACCTCTTCTCCTTTTCCTTTGTCCAGCCCTTACCGTTACTGTCACTATTCAAACATATCTGCCTCAGAGGAGGCTCGGGGAGAAGGCAGGGAGGTGGGAGAGATCTATGACCGTCCCCTTTACGCGTGGGCCCCTCCTGCTCTTCTCTCCTTCATCCCGCAGCTATTTCATCCAGAGTACTTCCGACAATCTGAAATTCTTTCGCTAATTACTTTGTTTATTGTCTGCCTCGCACATTGAAATATACACTCCATTTGAACAGGGACCCAAATGTGTCCCCATCACTATACCTGGCAAGGTACATATTGGGCACTCAATAAATACTTGTTGAATGAATGAATGAAATAATCTTAATATTCTATTAAGGATTTTACTCAGTTATGACTTTGATTAGAATATTCATCACTTTTAAATAATTGGGAACATGGGATAAAGTAAAATAATGGAGTTCACACAGTCAACCTCTGCCATTTTGCAAATGAAGTACAGAAGCTGTAGATGCTATGGTTTGCCCAAGGTCACAGCCAGGACTAGAGCCAGGCCTCTTTTCCTCTTGCAGCCTGTCTTCTTTCTACCACCCTCTGACTGCTAATAGAGAAGGCTGATATTAAGAAAAGGTTCCAACCGTCCAATAGTCTGACTTCTTTTGCACAAAGATCGGTCGCCTTTGCAAGTTTTATGCACGTGGACCAGAAAGCAGCATTTTATGAAATGCCCTGAGGGGCCTCAGGCTCTGGGTAGGGTCACGTTCCTTGAAAGCAATTACAGGCATTTTGGTTGGTGATATTACTTAAAGAACCAGAATGAAAATGAGTTTAAGGGTGAGAGGAGCATGAATCAATCTGGTTAATGAAGGGTAAAAAGGGCTAATTTACAATACCACTCGGTCAATACACTGGGCCAACTCTACATCGCTTTATCCCAAGATCTTTATTTGTGGCAGGAATAGTTCTTGAGAACACGGCTGTCCGCAGGGAGACAGATGGACAGTGTTAAGGAAACATCAAACTCCACCTTCTCATTCCCCCTTGAGGGCCACAGCCCACCATGTCACACTTTCCTCAGGAGGAGGAAGGCAGAATTCTGGCCAGAGGGCACAACAACAGTCTTTCCTGTGGCTTTCTGACTGCAGAGATGACGCTCTGTTGACAACTTCTGCGGGGGGAGGACAGGTTCTGGGGAAGCCATCTTGCCCCTGGCATTATTTGATCTTGTGGAAGTTTACTTTATTTTTCCACTTTGCTATTGCTTGGCCACTGATCCTAATAATAATAGTAGCAATAATCATGGTCAACAATGATTGTGCAGTCGCAATGTGTGGGGCACTGCTCTGAGAGCATCACTCGTGGGATCCCATGTGGTCTTCACCCTTCTCCATTATCAACTGAGGATCCTGCAGCTGGGATATGAACCCAGGCAATCTGGCAGCAGTGCCCAGAAGTAGAGCCACGGTAGTGTCTCATCTTTAACTTTGTGGTTTGACGTTGGTAGTCTCATTTTAACATGTACAGTAAGGGACAAGAGGTCCAGTCCCGTGTGAAGCCTGTGCGGGCCGGAGCTTTTCAGTACTCCGGATCCCATTGTTATTTGCCCCTCCCATGCTTCTAGCTCCAAGAAGCAGGCACCGCCTTTCCCATCTTGGTATTCCCAATGGTTAGCTTCGAAGCTGACTAATACAGGCAACAGGTGTTCAAATAGTGTGTGTTCAATGCGGGAATGAATTTTCAGAACGTAATTGCTATTCCTTTCATTTTATTAATTATGTGGCAAAGCCCCACAAGTCATTTTCAAATGTTATGCTTTAATTAGAAGTTAATTTGGCTTAACCCCTGGGGAGGGGGGTGGTGCAGAGAATGAGGGAGCATGAAAGGAAGGACCACATTGCCTCAAACTTCTGACTGGGAAAACCTCTGACGGGGGTGAAATCAAATGCCAATACCAATCTGCATCAGCAGAAGATTTACTTTAGTGAATTAATTTACTTTTACGCTGTTCCTGGGCGCTCAGTCTTTCTTCCCTATTGTGATCCTACGTCCAAATGACCATCGGGAGTTTTTATATTCTGGTAATACTTTATAGCTCAAAACAGACTAGATTTTCTGGGCTCCTATTCCATCATGGCAGTGGGCGAAGAGAATGATGTGCAGTAACCTGAGGGTTTCCAAAGGCAGAGAGGCGGTACACCTCTTCTTAGCGGTTGCCCTGGACTATGGAAGGCGCTGCCTCACGTTCTTTCTGTCTCCCTATGATCTCTCCCTACTTCAATGTAGTTACTGCACCTCTTCTAACAAAAATCACCCTTCCATTTAAAGCCCTTCAATGCCTCCCTCCCACTGTCTCAGGGGTCAGGGCAGTGGCCCACAAATCCTCACCACCAGACTCAACTTCCTTTCCAGAACCCTCTTGCTCCAAGCTCCACTCCCCTGCCTCACTCTGGCCATACTGAACCACTGTTATTTATTTTTTCTTTGTGTGTGTGTGTTTCTTAGGTACCTTTGCAAAATGTCTTTCTGCCTACACATATGTCCTTCTCTAGCTGGAAAGGAAAGATAAGGCCCTAGATCAGGCCCCCTTAGTTCTTCCTTCTGCTCTCTGCCCTTCTGACCCCATCACCCCAGCAGCCCGGGAGAAGCCCAGTGGTAACCGGACCATTCGTGCTCCCAGCTTCTCTCTGCCTTTGCCAGATAGCCCAGCACCCTGGCTCTCTCAGCGTTATGTCCTGTCCTTATGCCAAACTGAGCCACAGGACACTCAGTTCTGCGGCGTCCTCTGCGTGCACTTGGCATTTTCTCTCTCTCTTCCAGACCTATGAACTGACGGTTACAGAGACGAGTGAGTGGAAGACACGGCTGTGTACTAGACAGTCCTGCACACCAGGACTTTTCTGGAAGCTTGATATGCCTTTCACATATCTTGATAAGCTTTTCGCATACCCGTGAGAGGATATTCCATTGTACGGGGCTGCAGTGCTGGTGGTGCCGATAAGGAGCTGCCTTGGGGATGCAGTTCCTCATTATCTACAGGGGCTGTCATGGCTTTTGAGATTTTTCTGCCATTAGGGAAGTTTGAAAAAATGTTGGCATGATGCTATTCTTAATTTTGTCATGAAATAAGACATGGGCATCTGTAAAAGTTCTGTGCTGAGAGCAGCAGGAATTACTGTTCCTGATTTTAGGAAGGGCGGACTGTTGTGTGCATGACGAGCAGAGAGTTGGCCGGCTCTTGGTGGCCCAGCTCAGGTCGATAATCACCTGCCCTGACCTCTGATGCTGCCGCTGGGATATTTGTGCTTCCCTTGCTTGTTTCATATCCTCCACAGTGAGTGAAGTGGGTTTGGCCTTATTTATTTTCACAGCCTCAGACATGGACACAGAACTACAGTTGGCAGCACATTTTTCTAGGTTGTACCACTTTCCGAAGGTTTTCAGGGATACATTTTAAGGAAATTTAGATAAATTTGAATCCATCACTGAAAATCAGGTTTTAGACAAGGAAATTATAGATGTTCCATAGCATTCATCAAAAAAAGCAAAGAAAAACTTGTTCATCAAAAAATGCAAAGAAAAAGAGAAGGAAGCTGTTTATGTTTCTAATAATTAGGTCATTATTGCTTGCCCTGGACCTGAACTCTAACTAAAGGTGCAAACTGTAATGGATGAAGAGAACGCTAGCCTCTGTTAGGGGCCTAAAATATGGGCCTTAACAGCAGCAGCAGCAGCGGTAATGTGGCTCCCTACGAGGAGACTCGAACTCGTGAACACACTGAACTCAGACTGCAGACGAGCTTTCAGCTGTGGGCCACCAATCTCTGTCATCGCTAGGAAGATATAAACAGCCCAGTGAAGGAAGGGAGAACGGTCACAGAGCTCGCTGCCGAACACATCGATGACCCAACAAACCTCTGAGTGGATAAAAAACAAAATGAGCATCTATTCTCAGTAGACGGCAGGGTACTGCGTCAGTTACAACCGATCTGACCTCAGCAAGGTGGAAGGAAGAAGGAACATTAACACTTTTGAGTGGATGTCAACACAGACGATACCTAAAGAAACAAGAACTCGTCTTGGCAAACCTGACATTTTAGACCGTACTCTCTGTTATTCTAAAAGCGATGACTGCACGGGTAGTGACCATTGCTATCGATAATGCCACATGTCTATGTGTTCAGGGATTTTTTTGTCATCTCAAAGCCCTTGCAAATTGCTTCATCTGCTCTATAGGAGTGAAATCACCGCATCAGTTGCTGAAAAGTATTCAGCATTCAGCTCTGTGGTAGAACATAACAGCTGTTTAATACCAAATAACAACACTATATAACAATCGCAGAGAAGTGAAGTCGAGTTCTGAAACCAATTATAGCTACAGGGATGAATTAGGTAGGAGGAATGTAATTATCCAAATTGAGATCTGGGCAGGCTAACAGGATTAATAACAAACTTATCTTTTACAGAGGTTTAATAAGGAAATCAGTTACTTAATTTTTCTTTCAAATGTTAAGTTTTCCCTTCCTGAGAGGCTGAAGGAAGCAGCTTAAGAGGCTGTGCATTTGTTTTAACAAACATGTGTAAAATGGAGAATGAGGATGTAGTGCTTTTTTTTGTTGTTTTTTTTGCTCTGTCCAATACTCTCATTTAGTCCATCTGGGAAATTTCTACTCCTGCTTCAAGCTGCCTCTTCTTCGATACTTCTCTGATGTGCCAAGATAAAGAACCTGCTCCTTGGTGGTCTTACTGTGCCTAATTTTACTTCCTTCACAACCCTCATTGTGCTATATCTCCGGTCCTCATTAGACCTGTCTCTGGTCCTCACTCGACCTCAGGGCAGGGACTGCCTCATTCATTTTTATATATACCCGGCATTTCAGTTCATGCTACATAAATATATTTTGGTATAAATAAATGCTCAGAAAAACTAGGGATACTAGAAAATATCAAGAACAGAATGATCTACAAAATTATATTATCTGACCTTCAAAGGACTCCTTTCTAAAACCTAAACTTTAGTTGGTGTAAGATCCATTTTCCCAAGGGTATTCACCAAAAAAGGGCTTGGAGGAGATCAGTGATATTCTTTTTGAAGAATTAAAAATCTTCTACCTTGGCTCGGTGCCCATTGTTCGGTGAGTAGGGCATCAGCCACATACACTGAGGCTGGCGGGTTTGAGCCCCGCCTGGGCCTGCCAAACAACAATGACAACTGCAACCAAAAAATAGCTGGACGTTGTGGTGGGTGCCTGTAGTCCCAGCTACTCAGGAGGCTGAGCCATGGCACTCTGTGGAGGGTGACAAAGTGAGAGTGTCTCAATAAAAAAATTTTTTGTTCTACCTTCTTATGTTATGACTTCCTGCTAGCAATGAAGATATCTTAGTTTTTAGGGACAAGAATCTAAGGAAGTGGGTATGTGATGACCCAATATGCTGTATAACTACTATTTCAATGAAGCAATGACATCTTTTTTGGTCAAAAGGCAGCAGCAGGACTTAGTATTGGTCTCATCCAACTCAAGGTTTGACAGGGATTTAACTTGCACTGGTTTTCCTGAGGGGGAGCAGGAGAAACATGGATCTCAGGGTTCAAGTCATGATTTTTGTGTGTGTGTGTGTGTCATGTTTTGAGCCACGAGTGAACCATCTGATACAGGACACAGAGCAAACATAACGTGAGGGAAACCTTATAAAGAACCAAAGTTGGAATAAAAGTTTCACTTTTTTGGGAGACTCTGAACCCGCGAGCAAGCTTTAACTCAGTTGGTATTCCTCTTAATGGAAGCCCAAAACTAACACTTTAAAAGCCACTTTTATTATCAGTAACTGTGAAAGCAACATCACTCTACAAAGCGTCACTTCACAAAGAGAATATGAAGTTCTACCTGTTATAATAATAAACATGACTGCAGCCAGTTGCCTCTTTATCCTTGGGGCATTAGGGAACCAAAAGAAAAAGAATCTATAAAATGGTAGTAAAGACTGTGTCATTGGTAAAACTTATTTATTGAATCCCAACAGACAAATTAGCTATTCAACCTTTTATGGAGCTCTGGAGTAATAATCATATTTTCTTAAATATGGAGCCTTCGGGAGCTAGGGCACTGATTCTAGCGAGCTACTGGCCTCATTGAGATTCTTTACACAGAGGCTTTGTGGAAGAATAAGCTACCTTGGGAATCTTTTTCATTATACAAAATTCAAATTTATTCAATAACTAAAAACTGTTGGCCAAGAGACATAGTGTCCCATAGTCAGAGGTTGAGCTCTGTAAACATTCATGAAGTATAGCTGAAAAATAGAAATGCAGCCTCTTGTTTTCCATGGAATAGTTGGTCTTTTTGAACCCTTCCTGGGTTATAGTCATAGTCCAATGACATGATGTTTCTGCCAAGCTGTTTCTAAAGGTCTTTTTCTACTGCCTTTCCAGCTTATGAAGCTGTGCCAAAAAGCAAAACGAAGTATGTTCATGCACAACTTTGAGCACACACGAGCACATACACCTTTCAAGATGTTCTAGGGGCCTCTGGATAAACGCCTGGTCTACACTAAAGTACAGGTAACTGTGATCACTTCAGTTCTGTGCTCTAAACCTTTGGGAAGTGTAAGGCCTAAAAATGAAATTCAAATCCATCAGTTTGTCACTTACGGCCCATTGTGCTCTGGCCTCAACCAGCAAGTCCAGTGAGCTCTTATCCTTCCTTTTGTACCCAACAGACCAGTCAAATAGACCATGGTCTTGCTTAAAAGCAGCCCAACAGGTCAACTTTCCTGTTAGAAGTGTGTAGGATTTTCACTTACTGAAATTCTATTATCCTTCAAGGCTCATACTGAATACAGTCACTTCCAAGAGGTCTGACTAACATTATTAATCTGAGTCATCTTATGATATCAAATCACTCCCTCAATTATAGTTTTGTATGTGTGTGTTTTCAGATACCTCTCTCCTTCAGCACCTGACACAGAACCTGGCCCAGGCGTACTGAATACATATTCGCTGCAGGCCACTTGTCCTTCTCTTCCTGGGTCTTCTAGGTTACAAAATCAGGGTATAAGTTTCGCTGTTTTTTATATACTTGACAAACCAAATTTTCTAAGATTCTATGGTCATGAACATTATTATTCCGTTTTCTGATTCTTTTTTGAGGGGGAGGTAGAGATGGGTTCTTGCTCTTGCTCAGGCTGGTCTTGAACTCTTGACTGTAAGCAATCCTTCTGCCTCAGCCTCCCAAAGTACTAAGATTATAGGCCTAAGCCACTGCACCCAGGCTTCTTGTTTGATTCTCTACCCTTTCTTATAAGCTACAATGTGGGTTTTCCTATTTCTAGAACCTTAGGAGGGTACTAAGAAAATTTATTTCATCAATGTTTTGTAAGTAAATTTTTTCTTTGTTTGAAAGTATGAATATCACTATGTCTTGTGGAGTTCTGAAAACCAAAACTATATTAGAGCATAACAATAATAATTATGTATTTTTGAGAAGTGCATTTTAATTAAAAAGAGATGAGTCCTTTACACATATTATTTATTCTTTGTTAAGTTTTTTAGATGGGGGGTTGGTTAGGAGAGAAGTATTATTTTAATTTTATAGTTAAGGAAGCTGAAATTGATTTGCTTACAGCAATAGAACCAGACTAGAATGTAGGAAAAATTTATCTTCTGGTACTTTTTTTATTAAATCATAGCTGCGTACATTAGTGCAATCAAGGAGTACAATGTGCTGGTTTCATATACAATCTGAAATGTTTTCATCAAACTGTTTAGCATACCCTTCATGGCATTTTCCTAGTTATTGCATAAGACATTTGTATTCTGCATTTAGTAAGTTCATCTGGCTCTTTGAGTTGTACAAAACAACTGTGATGATGGGACTTCGGGGAGTAGAGAAGATGGTCACGGAGCGTTCTCCCATGATCTCCACGCAGGGGCGCAGCTGGAGGGTCTGCATTTTGGAGCTAAGGCCTGGAACTAAGACAGCTGTGCTCTAAGACTCTCACGGAGACACTTCACACTGATAGTGGTCCCCAGAGATGCTTCTCTGTTGGCAAAGATGCTCCTGGAGAAGCTCCCGACTCAAGGGACTTTAAGAAGAGATGGCAAGAGATTAATTTTGCGTATTTGTTATTTGTCCTGCCAGAGAGTTATCTGCTCATCCTGTGCACCGCCCCATAAAACACCGGTCCTTGCAGGCATCTGGCCCTCGTCAGTCCTCGTAACACATGGCAGACCATCTTTACCATTACGGGCAATCATAGTAACAGGTGCTGGATGAAGTGAAGAAATGGATTTGGAATGCCAATGTGTCCATGGAAGGCAGGGGGAGATGTGGGTGAGTCAGGAGGAGGGAAAGGGGCTTTCTTTCTCTCACCAACCTCCTCACCCCAATTATTAGCATCTTTGACCACAAGGGCATTCAAAATGGAGGATATTAGCTATTTGGGGGTTTCCAGGAGTAGAAGGACAGTATAAATAAAGGAAAAGTCACGTTTCACCAGCAGTGATTAGTTCTGTGAGTAAGGCATTATGCTTAGCACAACATAAAAACACACACAAAACCTGCGTTCAGAAAGAGCTTCAGTTCCAGCGAGTATGTTAGGGCATCTGTGCCTGGGTCACTGAAGAATTGCATATTTGTTTTGGATTAGCAAATCATAGGGAAACAGAGACTTGGGATAAAATTCTGACTTTGGAGGCTAGTCTTAACACAAAGCTAAAAAAGTTCCCATGAGAACCACTAATCTAGGCAGAGCCTGGAGTTTTTCAAGCCTGGAGCTATTTTCTTAAAACTCATAAAAATGCAGAAAGATGTAAGGTACCTCTCAGGATCAAGGGCAACTGCAGAATTGCTGTGTATTTCCAACCTTGAGTCATCATAAAACACTCTGATGAAAATCCTTTGGGGGAAAGCGTTCAGCTTTGTGTTATGAAGAAGGGAAAAGATGGGGAGGACAAGGGGACGAGGCGCCAATATATTGTAGAGGGCAAGTGGGATAGGAAAAGGGCTCTACGACCTGGCTAGACACAGACAAAAAAATTTAAATATTTACTGAAAGACAACGGGAATCCTCTTTTAGCTGTTTGTACACCCTTCCTCCTCACCCTCCGAAGAGGCATCCACGGGATATGCCATCATGGCTTTATAAACACCCCCTGGGAGTTGTCATGTACTCGCAGCAGGGGGCATAATCATAATCTAGAGCAGGCCACATCCCCTGGAAGCGATGGGCCAATTGGGTTTGCAGAGCTAAGCTTTGTCAGCATGGGTTATCCCAGACGGATGAGAAAACACTCTAAACCTGGCAGGTGCTAGATGTTCAATCTCACAAACCTCATTTCATTTTATTAAGCTACTCCCATTTGTAGCACATTTTCTTGGTGATAAAGTCAAAAATATAAGTGGAGGAATAAACCTACCAAACTGATAGAAGGTAAAAGCTGAACTCTCCCAGCCTGTAGGGTGGAGAGAGCAGTCCCACGGCCTGTGGGATTTCTGCTGCTGATGCCCCTGTTGCAAATGAGGTCACTTTTTTTGTTATACTCACTGCATTGGGGGTAATTTATTGGCAGTACTACATTTATTAGTAAGCCATGGAAGCCAGAACTTCAGGTTTCTGAGATGACAAAATGGAAAGATTGATTCTATTATATACCTGCTTTTCCAGAAGACTTCCTTCGAACTGCATTGATAGAATCTTCAAGAATCTTTTAAGATGCTTTCAACAATAGTCTTTGTGAATTCAGGAAAACAAGGATTCTCTGTTGGAGATTACAAATGTCATCTCCATCATCACCTGAATCACAAAATAAGCAACATAGTAGGATCTGAAGCTCTCATTATATCATATCACATTATGATTATATAGTATTATCATATGATAATATAATTATGCTAATATACTTATTATTATAGCATATCATCAAGAGTCATATCATTATTGACCTAGAGAGGTCATGATGCTCAAATAAATAGAAGTATTCGTAACTTACAAAACACTTTCAGATAGTCAATCTTTATTGACTATCAGATTCACCTCAAAAACGTTTCCAAGAATATCTAGCAAGCTTTCTGGACAGCACAAAGTGCTATTAGAATTCTTCATGTAAGACATATGAACTCTGGAGCATACTTTTCTGTGTGTAGTTGATGTCAATTTGGTGACAAGTCAAAGTTCCTATATCATTACTTTAGCCATTATAATAACTGAAATATTTCTGTTTGTCTTATTTGTTCTGTACAACAGATCCAAAATTATTTCCCTGATATTTATTTTCAGGGGAGTTTTGGGGACATTTAGATTTTGTAATTTTTAGTTGGCTGAGTAAATCTGATTAGATTGAATAAATCCATTAATCCCAATCTTATTATCTTAATAAAAATCTGCATATTTATAAATTCTCCCGTGGCACCAGTGGGAAGCTAAAAACCATAATTATTTTAAAATTTGACATGAATCTGTTTCCTGAAACTATCTTAAAGTCAAAGAAATAGAGATAAAATAAATATGTTTTCTATATCTTTGGAAAGTTACCAAATAGCTGGCTGTACAATTAACATTAGCCAGCTGTTAGCCTCCATAAAAAGGGAACAAACATATTTATCTCCATATCCTTGAATACATAAGATCGTCTCTTTAATTTTGCCCTTCTGTATTTGTGATGAAAACTCAGAAACAAGAAATGCCAGATTGAGGTCTCAAAGAGCAAAGTTGAATCTGTGATAATTCAAACACTGAGTATCACAACAGCTCCAAACAGGTGGTCACCCCATGACAAACAAACCTGAACAAATATTTCCTTCAGTAAATATTTCCTGGTGACATAAAAGATCATGGGTAATAAATGTGGCTGCTTTGTGTAAGGCATGCCAGATGGAGCCTTAAAAGGGTGAGTATTATGATCTATTTATTATGTAAGAGGGAAGCTTGGCTTTATGGGGTATAGTTTTTTCCTGGGTGTTATACAGCATGTTGCCAGTTGGACAACAGCTTCTTAGGGCTACATATTCATATCTCAGTCATTTGGAACAAAAGACTTTCCTTCTTTTATACTCTTTAAAATTATAGAAGCTAATTTAGTTTTTGATGAATCATTATATGCCTCTGTGAGAGAGCCTGCGGTATGAAGAACAATAGAAATATGCTGTTCTTCATCATGAATATGAATAATGGTTGCACACAAATGCTTTTGGCTGTGTTTGGTATGTGGTTTAGAGTCCTCTTCAGAAATTTTATGTTATTTTAATTTTTTCACAGTTCACCACGAAGATGGAACATTTTAGGACATTTGAAGGGTGAAATTCTAGCTCCAGGTTTTTGGTTTTGTTTTCGAAGTGAAGCCCTGTGATGAATAAATGACTAGGCTCAAGGTAACTGTAATCGGATTTCCTGTAGTCATTGAAATGTCTGGCCCTTTGTGTGGCATGGGAATTAGTTCCTGCATTGTATTTTCCTTTAAACAAATTAAGGTTGTTTTAAAAATGGTCTTCCATTTGTATTCTGTTTTCATCACACAACTTTTTTTTTTTTTCTTCTTTTGCAGTTTTGGGCCAGGGCTGGGTTTGAACCCACCACCTCTGGTACAGGGGAATGATACCCTACTTCTTGAGCCACGGGCGCCACTCTCATCACACAACTGTCAACAGAACTCTCAGGGTCATAGTAGAAAACATTCAGATCATTTATTTAAGGGGTCATTTTGTGGGGTTACTCTCTTAGTCCCATTTTACGGACTGAATTTCTAGCTTGGCCATACTCTTTGTTTCTTTTACATCAACTCTCTTAGATCCTACTAAATTTTTAAAAGAAAAGGGAAGCAGAAAATATGTCAAGTTCATTGGGTCACTGTCTATTTTACCCTCCCTACAACACTGATAAGCTGAGCAAGTTGAAACTTGCACGAGTGAATCAGAAAGGATGCTGATGACTTTTTTCTTGGAAGTGAAATAATGGACCATAACACAGTCTGTCTCCAAACTTTCATGGCAACCCATGTAATATACTCACTTATTCTACTTTAGAAAGAAATGTAATCCATTTTTTCCTATGATATTAATGCCCTACATCGTACTTATTTCTTAATGAACTTGCATAGATCCTGCACACACCCCTTTAAAGTTTTACCTATATATTTTCACACTAGGTCAACTTTGTCAAATGTACCTGTCACCTTACGGCAAGAATCTTATTGTCATCAACAGTGCTTCCTTTGGTGACTGTATTTCCCAAATTTCAAAATGAAAACAAAATTTTTTTTTTTTCTGGTGGTTATCAGACCCTCAGCAGCATTTGAAACCCCTGGCCATTCTTTTCTTTTCTTCTTTTTTTTTTTTTTTGCAGTTTTTGGCTGGGGCCAGGTTTGAACCCACCACATCTGGTATATGGGGCTGGTGCCCTACTCCTTGAGCCATAGGCAACACCCAAGGCCATTCTTTTCTTAAAATACTTTCTGTTTTGTAGTTTTCTTTTTAAATACTCTTAGGCAATCTTCATGATTTTCAATAGTTTTTACATAATGGGGGCTTCAAGTTGAATACAATTAGCTACTTAACTGTCTACTTGATCTTGTAGCTTAGCTGAATAATTTTCAAGTTAAACAATAGATTCTTAGGGCCTACATATTCATATTTTAGTCACCCTACTCTTAACTGATCCTGTCTCTGCCTTCTCTATCTTGGTAAAGAAAACAGATTTTTACGTTTTCTTTTCATCTTGCTTTGCCCCATGTCGCCTCCTTTCTTTTTCTCTTTTTTTCTCTTTCTTTTGAGACAAGGTCTTGCTCTGCCACCCTGGCTGGAGTGCAGTCGCATCATCATAGCTCAATTTAACCAACTCCAACTCCTGGACTCAAGAAATCCTCCTGCATCAGCCACCTGAGTAGCTGGGACTACAGGCACTTGCCACTGCGCCTAGATGTGCTCTCACTCACACACAGGCTGGTCTTGAACTCTTGAGCTCAAGGGATCCTCCCACCTTGGCCTCCCAGAGTGCTACGATTACAGGTATGAGTCACTGTGCCTAGCCACACACTACTTTGCAACCCCAAACTTAGGAACCGTCAGAAATCCCACCACCAATCCAGCTAGTGTGATTGACTCGAATGCCATGTGCCTAAAAGAGGTCAAACCAGACCTCTTCTTTTTATTTGTTCCAGGTCAGACCACACCACCACCACTTCTCTTCTAGAATACTGCCGATATTTTTTAGTTCATTCCCTTGCTTCGGATCTTGCCAAGTCTACCCAAAACCATTTTACACTGAGCAGTGTCACTTCCCGGCTTAAAACCATTTAGTTCATTCCTTCTCAGTATATGAGTAAAACCCGATTTCCTTACCTCCTTACTCTGGCCTTCAAAGCCTTACTTAGTGGATCTCAATTCTTTCTGCATATTGGGGACACCTGGATAAAACCAATGTTGAAATTCTAGGGATTCTGACTCGTTGGACTAGAGTGGGCCTAGGCTTTGGTATTTTTTTTTAAGAGCTCTGGTTGTGCAGTCACAGTTTGCAACATTGCCCTACATGATTGCTCATCTGCCTCCCTCTACATGGATGCCTCCTCCGATTCTCACTCTCTTTCGTGATATGCTAGCTACCACGGCATCAGACACATGAAGCCCATTATGGCACTGAGGACATTAGCTGTCTGTTTCCAATGCATAGTCCCCAGATCTTCACAAGGTGGGCTCCTTCTTGTCATTTGTTTCTTAGCTGAATTGTCACTTGCTCAAAGAAGCCTTCCCTAGTCACTAAAGGTCAAGTACCCCCTCACTGGTCTCTATGATCCACCTATTTTTCTCTGCCTAGCGCTGGTTGTTTCTGGTTTGTTCATTTGTTCATTTCTGCTCATCCTTCAAGAATGTAAGATTGATGAAAGTGGAAAAAAATCTCCACTTGGAGTATGATAGTGTCTCACCAAATATTTGATGAATAAACAGATGAATGTGGTTATCAGAGTAATCATCACGAAATATAAAAGAATACTTGAAATTGGCATGGTCCTGAAAAATCCACGATGTTTTACTTGCTTAATAAAGAAGAATGTTTAAAATTGTATAGCCTGTCTCAGGTTTTGAAGCGTCTTTCTTTGGTTTGGAGATGGTAGAGGGAAGGAGTGATGTTGTTAATTTTTCTTAAACACTCCAACAACTTCAATTATAAGATATTTAATTAGTGGAATCAAAAAGTCCTATGACCTATGGCGATATTGACAGGGACTATTGATCCTTTATTATGCTATCCTCTCATTTGGCTGACATTATAGAAGGTGTCGGGCAGGATCCTGAAGGGAGTAGGTACTGATGTCTTTAAACAGATGACTGACTCACAGGCTTTCAGAGGAGCGACAAGACTGTGGCCCTCAGTAATTTCTAACCCTGGATGCACTTTAGAACTGTCTAGAAAAATTTAAAAAATATATATATACGCTCAGATTCTACCCTAGGATAATTAAAATAGAATATCTGAGTACCAGGTCTAAGCATCAGCATTTTTAAAAGTTTTTTTTTCTGGGATGCCCAAGTGCTGTGCAGATAGTTTAAATGCCATTGACAGCCCACATAATTTGGCCTGGGGGGGATGGGAAAACTTATTAAATACACTAATACAAGTAGAAAATATCTCTAATAAGAGAAATCCTTTGTTGACAACAGGCATGTTTAGTCTTTACCTTGAGACACATGGATTTTTACTTCATTGTCTTGACTTACAAAGTCACAAATGCTAGCAGTGGTCACAGAAAGTAAACACCTAGATTGGGGGGGGACAGTTTAAAAAAGCTAATTAAGCCAGCAAGATGTGGACTGGGCCATGATTGAGACAGGGACAAAGGGGGTTTGTTACCTCAAAGTGTGGCCACAAGGAGGCGCCCTAAGGCAATATGGAGTCCAGAGCTCAGGCCTGAGCCCTGGGTGGCACGCTCACTCTGCTGTCCCCCAGCTGTGACCCTGCCTGAGTTACTGAGCTCTTCTCAGCCTCATTTGCCTGCTGCAAAATGAAGTGATGACATCTTCCTCATTGGACTGTTATAACACTTATGTGAGGGGGGAGAGGAGGCAAGGCAACAATGATTTTTTTGATATGCGCTACTGAAATTCTGCATTATCTTTCTTATATAAACCCCACTCTGAAATGCATTCTTTACAATCTCCAGTTATAATTCCTTCAAAGTGAAAAGGATCTGTTGAGATTTTTATACTTTCCCTCTCCCCAGGCTTTTGAAACTGCCATACCTACACCTAATTCAAAATTTGAAAAAAATTTTAAGCTAGATTTTCACAAAATTTAGGTTTCAAAACCAGCAACCCATTTTTTATTGTCCTATATTTCATGGGCTTATATACTATTGAATTGATTTGCACTATAATAACAACTCCCACTGGCATAAACAGTTTGGAGGACAAATACAACAGACTCTTAGTAATAATCAAACACTGGATTTGGAGAGAAAAAGTGGTGAGTGATCATCCTCTTATCCCTGAGTGATCAGTACGCTCTGATCAAGGTGTTTCAGAAGGAAATGGAAAGCCTTGGTTAATTTGGCCCCTTGGTCAAACACAGTAGATTAAGATTCTGCTGTAACACTATGCCTGCGATACTTTCAGAAAATGGTATCAAATTCATCTAAATGTCATACTAGAGGTTTTGATCTCAGTGTTTTCATGGAGTGACTTCCTGTTTTGGGCAAAGCACTTCCTGTTCTGTAGCCTGATGGATAGCTGGACTCATTTGCTAACTGGGAGCAGTAGTAATGAGTATTTCATAAGTGGTATGGGCTAGTTAGCAAATGATTAGTGTGGAAAGCACTAGCATGGAGCCATGCGGTATGAGCTCTAGGTATTGATTTACTATCATTTTCACTTGTGAATTTATATCAAACTCAATATCCCTGAGCCCTTATCTGCAGACACAGTGAGAAGAAAATGGGAGGGAAGATGCCTGTTCTTCCTTCGGAGTCTCTTTTTTCCAACGATTATTTTCTCTTCCATTTGTTATTAGACTGCCTTTAAGTTTTTTTTCAATTTTAGGGTACACATAATTTATTATTTCCAGAATTTAAACAAATCTAGGCTCTTAGAAGACATCCTCAAGTTCTGTTGGCCGAGGAGGCGTGACTGAATTGTGAGGTCATCTGAGACAATCCATCTGATGAATCAAACAGGGTAAGTGTTGAGATAGCAACACACTGATGATAATTCATAGCCTCGGATCCGAACCGCAGCTGGGTTGACCTAGTTGTATGGGAAGAGGGGAATATATCTCATGGAAAATCCTGCACTTCCAGAATAACCTCACATTGTGCCCAGCCTGGGTTTACAGTGCTTTAGAATGGTTGTTGGAACATCAACTACACAGGTGGGGGAAATAAAATGCAAGGCTCAAGGCTCTGGGAAGATTATTAAAGATAGGTACTCTTCCTGAGAGCGGCTCAGACTCACGCAACAATCTTTGCAGAGTCATGTATTATATATTGCTCATGCTAAAATTGTGGCTGAGAAGGGATTTGTCATAAAATGCCTTAAGGAATACAGGAACTCATGAACAAAATGTCATGCTCTCTGTCTCATCAGGTGCATATATTTTAAATAATACACCTAGGTCAAATTACAAAGTTATTTTTGCGCTTGGAGGCAATGACATAAAAATCTAGCATAATTTATGATTTTATAAACAGATAAACAATGAGCATACTAAATGTGAAGAAGTGAGTAAAGATTTCTTCCCTTTATTCTTTTCTTAAAATTTTTCTGTTTTTTTACAGATAGGATCTTGCTATGTTGCCTAGGCTGGTGTCAAATTGCTGGTCTCAAGCAATCCTCCCAAAAGGCTGGGAACAGAGGCCTGAGCCATTGTGACTACCCACCCCCGCCTCTTCATTTTCTGAGTTTTTTTTCTTCTTCACATTTAATTATGAACAATTTTATTTTTGCAGAAACTATTGACCTTTCTGTGTCTTTAAGCCACATTTCAATATGGAAATGCTTATCAATTTAAAAATGGAATTGCCCTTTTCAGTATGCTGGTTCAGAGAAAGGTCTCATTATGTATAAACCCCAGGATGTATCTCATTCAGCAGCTAACCCAGTGGCCAACACACAGTAGGCACTCAATAGTAACATCTTCTGCATAAAGATCCAGAAGCTATTTAAAACCATTGCCCTAGAAAAACAGATTTATGGAGACCAAGTTACTTTGCCTGTAAAGACAATACAACAGAAATGTTAGAAAAGCACCAACAAAACAAATGGCTTATTATTCAGGGCAGGTATCTTCAATCACATAAAACAGAATGTCAGTAAAATACTTGATTAAATGTATCATCTGCCTGAGGGCAAAAAACTTGTTTCAATTAGAAAGCATTATTAAATCCGTGCCATTTTTCTTTCTGATTTTATCTGAATTGTTAAATGAATGGGCTTTATTTTCTTCCCTGCGAATGGAGAAAAAAACAAGATAGCTCATTTTATTATTGCTTTGGTGGCACTCATCACTCCACAGGATGGACTTGATAATCCAAGAGAAATAAATGCAAAGAATGACTAACACAAATTTAAGAAGTTCTCACTTTTTCAGGAGCTAATTAGCCAACATTTAGGCTGTTTATAAGACTTATTTTCTCACTTTCTCCTACATACTTTTGTTAGGAAGAAAAATATACAGAAGTTAAACTCATGTCAATAGAGTTCCACATTGGTTAGCAGCTTTGATCCGTTGTTCGCTGTAATTAATTTCTAAAACAAGGTTTGTGGATTATCTGCGGGTATCCCTACCAGCCACTCAGGTTAGCCACCAGATTATTTTTTAAATTATAGTAACAAGCCACATTCCTCTTAGGTTGAATATAGTTTAAATTGTGAGACATTGAATTATGAAGTTTTTTTTCTATAAGTCTGAAGGCCTAACTAAACAATCATTAGCAATTAAATGTGGAGTAAGATAGTAATGGTTTCCACCTGTAGAACACACAGTGTATCTTGGCAATATAGTCAACTACAGTCAGAAGTTTAGGTTTTCTTTTCCCTTCAGGAAACTTGTGCAGGGGCTGGGTGGGAAGGCTGGGAAGGTAAAGATGAATTCAACAGTCTCTTCCCTGCAATACAACCTAGTCTCCTGGAAGAGCCCAGCAACCAAATAAATAATTATAAAACAATGTGGTAAGTGAAATAAGCCAGGTACTGAAAGACAAATACTGTCTGATCTCACTTATATGTGGAATCTAAAAAAGTCAAACTCATAGAAGCAGAGAAGAGAGAAAGAAGGCAGGGGATGGAGGGCAGTGGTTGGGGAGATATTGATCAAAGGTACAAACTTTCAGTTATAAGAGAAAGAAGTTCTGGGATCTAACGACCAGCATGGGTGGTGATGGGTGTGTTACTTTGTGGAAATCATTAAACAATATATACTATATCAAATCATCACTTTATACACCTTGAATATATTCCGTTTTTATTTGTTAATTAAATATTTTAAAGTAAAAAAATGTGCAAAGTATGATGCTACAGATTGCAGAGAGCATTGTGATATTTGAATGCTTAGAACTGGTTACCTACAGGCTTGGAAAGGCTTCCTAATGAAAGGCAGCTGGACCAATTTTAATGGACACTAGGGTTTAACCAGAACAAGACAAACAGCCTTTGAGGTACAGGATAGCTTATGAGCGAGGTCATGGAATCAGAAACATTAGGACATGTTCATAGAAATAGGAGTTTGCTTCCACCCTAGTGTGACTAGAAGCAAGCTTTGTAAAAACTTGCATCATAATTTCTCATTTGTCTACATGCCCATGTGCGTGGTACATGGCAGTGAACTAGAGACAGGTCCCTGCTTCGTCTGGAGTTCACATCAAATGAAGGACAGCAAGCAAGCGAGCAAATGAATTCTGATAGTGACAGATTCTGTGAAGAAAACAAAACAGTTAATGGATAGGAACAGAGGATTTATGGCTCAGTGAGACCTCTTTGACCAGTTGACGTTGAACTACACCCTGAGCCAGGTGAGTGAAGACTCAGGGAAAGAGATTTCTCAGCAGAGAGACCAACAATTGCGAAGGCTTTGAGGTCGGAATAAATCTGCCTACTGCAGGGCCTGACAGATGAGCAGTTTGTCTGAAGAACAGTGAGAGGATGTTTGAAGTCAGCAAGAACACTGGGAGAAGGGTCTGGAGAGGGAGCCTAACGTCAGTCTTGTAAGGATTTGCAGCCTGCGGTAAGGGGCTAGATGTCACTGTAATGATGTGACTTGGCTTATATTCTACAAAGGTCACAATGACTGTTATGGAGAAGGGGTGGAAAGTATAATAGAAGCTGTGACCCCTCTTGGAAGCTAAAAATGATTGCGGTTAAAATATTTTTTGTAAAGCAGAAATAAATGGATCCCCATAAGGCATTCATAAAGTTCTTACGACTGTTGCAGGGAAGAGTTTTATAAGACATGATATCAAATCTATCTAAAATACAGACTAGATTCAAGCATCAGATGGTGTTGCAGAAGGTAGACTTTAAATTTACTTACAACTTTAATTAGTTCTGAATCTATGACAATTCTTATGAATTGTAAAAGCAACCTCTTTCTTATATTATTATGGTAACAATTACTCGAAAGATTCTTAACTAAAACTTGTAGTAAAACCAAATGCACATCAGAAAAAAAAAAAGGCCCTTGGGGGTGGGGGGTAAGGAAACCTTGATAACTAATACGCTTCTCAAAAACTCCACCAAGGAATGCACACTAATACATTCCTTTTGGAAGGATGTTTGGAGAATACTTAGAGATCTAAAAATTGATCTGCCATTCAATCCTATAATTCCTTTACTAAGTATGTACCCTGAAGACCAAAAATCACATTATACCAAAGACATCTGTACCAGAATATTCATTGCAGACCAATTCATAATTGCTAAGTCATGGAAGTAACCCAAGTGCCCATCAATCTACAAATGGATTAATTGTGGTACATGTATACCATGGAATATTACGCAGCCTTAAAGAAAGATGGAGACTTTATCTCTTTCATGTTTATATGGATGGAGTTGGAACATATTCTTCTTAGCAAAGTATCTCAAGAAGGGAAGAAAAAGTATCCAATGTACTCAGCCCTACTATGAAGCTAATGTATAGCTTTCATATGAAGGGTATAACCCAACTATAGAACAAGAATATGGGGAAAGGGGCAAGGGAGGGGAGGGGAGGAGTGAGGTTGGGATGGTGGAAAGGTAATTGGTGGAGCCACACCTATGGTGCATCTTAGAAGGGTACAGGCGAACCTTACTAAATGCAGAATACAAAAGTCTTCATATAATAACTGAGAAAATACCAGGAAGGCTATGTTAATCAGTTTGATGAAAATAGTTCAGATTGTATATGAAACCAGCACATTGTACCCCTTGATTGCACTATTGTACACAGCTATGATTTAATAATAAAGACA
>CAUYON010157911.1:0-36694 GCA_963573935.1 Arctocebus calabarensis
GGCCTAAAGGAGGAGATGGGGAAAGACCGGGAGAGAAATGGAGAGAGCTTCTCTCTCCCCACTAGAATTCTCTCCCTCTACCAGGAGCTTTAGTGTTTTCTGTATTCTTTTCTGTAAATAAATTCTGTCTTACCACTAGGGGGTGGGGGGGAATAATGTAATGACGAATAATAAAATACATGCTAAAAAAAAAAAAAAGCTTCATCTAAGGCAGTGGTCCTCAACCTTCCTAATGCTGCGGTCCTTTAACGCAGTTCCTGTGGATCGCAACCCACAGGTTGAGAACCGCTGGTCTAGGGCTATATACAAAAGATATCTCCAGGAAGGGAAGGAGGTATGACAAGACATGTCTGATCTTCCTTCTTCTGGTTGAAACTCACCTTTACAGTATTTATGTTGTTTTCTTGGGCAAAACGATGTCCGTTCAGTCATCTGGGTAGTTTAAGATTTTATTATAGCTCCTATATGTTTAGTGGGAAGAGAAGAGAGGGCCTAAAGAATGGGAAATCTCTTCTCTTCATAACTAAAACTAAAGAGCATAAAGATACAAGTTCTATGAGGACACGGAACTGTTCAATCCATTGCTCTAACTCTGGCTCTTATTATCATGGAGCACAAAGTAGTTGCTTAATAAATATATCAATGATAAATAAATGTAAGACTGGAGGTAAGGACTCTCACTAATATTACAAATGGTGAAAATTGTAGGAGATTTTTTTCATTAAATTTAATTTTCCTCAAAATAGTTAAAAAAAAAAAAAAGAAAAGAAAACACCAAGGAAAAAAAAGAAAGAAAGAAAACACCAAATTTAATCAACCTGACAACTGGACCTACATACTAGACCTAAACACAATTATAATATTTTAAGAGAGCAAACCAGCCTAGCAGATATTCTCCCTCCGACATTTTTATTTATGCCTTCCCTTTAAAAATGCCAAATTGAATCTCCCCTCTTTTGAAATGTTCCAAGTAGCTGGTATAGCTCATCTTCCTTTGACTGGAACAAAAATAAACCTATATTGATATCTGGACTCTCATGCTCATTGTAGCATATTCACAATAGCTGAAATACGGAATCAACCTAAGTGTCCCTCAGCAGATGGAGGAAGAGAATATGATATGTATACACAATCGAATCCTATTCAGCCTTAAAAAAAAAGAAGGGAAAGCTGCCATTTGCAACAACACAGATGAACCTGAAGGGCATTATGCTACATGAAATAAGCCAGAGATACAAAGACTAATACTACATAATTTTAATTACTTATACAATCTAAAAACCAAAAAAAGTAAAACTCATCGGAACAGAGTGGAATGGTGATTACCAAGGGGCTGGGTGGAGAAAAAGGGAGCTGTTGGTTAAACTTTTAGTTACAAGACGAATTAGTACTAGAGACCTAACATTCAGCCTGGGGACTACAGCTAATAATAATGTATTATATACTTGAAATTTGCTAAGACAAATTTCAAGTGCTCTCACCACACACACATACACATACACACACAGCTATGGGAGGTGATAGATGTGTTAATTAGCTTGATTGTGGTAATCATTTCACAATGTACACATATATCAAAACATCACATGTATACATCACATGTATATCCTAAGTATATACAATTTTTATTTGCCAATTGTATCTCAATAATACTGGAAAAAAATTAAACCTATATTAGTTTCATGGAGTTTTTTCAAATTCTGGCACCTGCAGCTCTTCTGAACCATCTTCATCTTGAAAACATTTATTCACTCCACCTGAGGGCACCTGAGGGCTTTCCTAAGCAAAATACTCTTAGCAAGAAGAGCTGATGGAGTCTGCTAATCTCATTGATCCCAGGCAGCCTCCTTGATACCCTCCACAAGACCTGGGCCTTGTCTCCTCTGGTGAGCCTAACTCCAGGACATGACAAATCAATACACAAACCGTTATTCTCACTGTGCAGCGGAACAATTACTAAAATCTATTTGCCAGTAAATGTGCCTTGTCTTGTAAATCATTGGGTCGTTAACCTTAACAATTGCAATGTGCTGTCCCTATCCAATTCAATTAAAGTACAGACCAAGGTAATACTTAAGAATAGATTTCAGGCAAAGAAATATACTATTAGAGTATTATATCCTCATAAATTAAACAATGCATTTATTTCCCTTCTTGGAAAAGAAACACTGCATGATAAACACAGGGCAGAGAAAAAACAAAGGCAATGATTCTAAGAATAACTCAAGACTAGAGAGGAGAAAAGAACAGGAATTTGAAGGCATAGGCAAGTCACCCACAGCCATGACTCCCTCCCCAGCATTGCTGCAGAATTTCTGCAGGATTTCTGTTAAAGTGGATGGTGCACTCAGACCCTTAGTGGCTTCAGCCTATACTGTGGGAAATGGAGATCCTTAAATTGTACAGGGAAAAAGTAGTTCACTATCTGCTCCAGTCTGGCAGGGCTATAACTGAAAAGTTTGTTGCCAAAAAGTAGAAAGCTCTGGTGTGGTGCTGATTCTCTACAGTCTGGGAGGCACCTGACCTTGCCCTTTAATGTACATTTTGACAGCAAGGTAAGGAAAGCTCCCCTTGTGGTGCTCTGCCCATTTCCTTCCAAGATTAGATAACATAGGTCTATATATCCTTGTTCTTCTCGAGGGGCTCAAAATGAAGCTGCTCTTCCATCTTCTTTCTCCCAACATTCCTCCAACCAGGACACTTTATAACCAGCTGCTAACCAGAACATTTTCATTCACAAGCTATATTAATTATCTACGGATATTATCATCACAAATTAAGTGGCTAAATACAAACATAATAGCACAGTTATAAAGTGCAGAGGTACAACACAGATCCCACTAGTCTAAAATCTAGGTGTCAGCAGGGATGCCTGCACTTTTTTCTGGAGGCCCCAAGGAGGAGAATCTGTTCCCTTGCTCATTCAGATTGTTGTAAGAATTTGTTTCCTTTTTTTTCTTTCTTTCTTTCTTTCTTTTTTTTTTTTTTTTGAGACAGAGTCTCACTTTGTCATCCTCAGTAGAGTGCAGTCATATCATAGTTCACAGCAACCTTAAACTGGAGCTCAAGCAACCCTCTTGCTTCAGCCTCCTGAGTAGCTAGGACTATAGGTGCCTACCACAAAGTCTGGCTAATTTTTTAGAGATGAGGTCTTGCTCTTGCTCAGGCTGGTCTCAAACTTGTGAGCTCAGGCACTCCACCCACTGCGGCCTCCCAGAGTGCTAGGATTATAGGTGCGAGCCACTGTGCCAGGCCAGATTTCAGTTTCTTACAGTTTTAAGACCAGTGTCTACATTTTCTCCACCAGCTGTTAGCTGCAGGCTGTTCCCAGCTGCTAGAACCACCCACATTTCTAAGATGGTGGTCCCCTTCCTACTTCTGAAAGCCAGCCACAGATTCATGCTTCAAATCTCTCCTTCTCGTCACAGTGTATCTGATTAGATTGGGTCCACCTAGACCAGTGGTTCTCAACCTTCCTAATGCTGCAATGTATTTTCATTGTTAAAAAGGGGTCGCGACCCACAGGTTGAGAACTGCTGCCCTAGATAGTCCAGGATAATCTCCTCTATTTTAAGATCCATAACTTTAATTACATCTGTAAAGTGTCTTTTGCCACAAAGGTAACTTATGGAGATGAGGGTGTGGACATCTTGTGGGGTGAGCATTACTCACCTTGCCATGTAAGAGCTGTTTGTTACTAGATTGGACAAGAGTGGAAGAAGAGAGGAAAACTGACCATATCCTCCCATTTCTTTCCATCTCCTCCCCAGCATTTCCATTCTCTATTTGAAGAGCAAAGTTTGGCCACTCACCATAGTCCCATTTTCAGAGACAGCTGAGTTCCAAGACTCAGTCTCTCACTGCCAAGAAGACCTGTGTGTATCTACTCAAGTTTTCCCTGGGTGAAATTGCTCTTTCCAGCATCTCCCCAGTGGTTCCTGAGCATTCCCATTCAGAAAATGGGATGTCCTGCTGTTGGAAGCTGAGTTCACCTGGTGTTCAACAGAATGGGTGAAGCAGATTGGCTTGGGAAGCTCTGCTGGCCAGTATGCACCCAGAAGGCCAGGAGCAATTCAGGTACAAATGATCCCAGAGGGACTTTGGCCCCAGCAAGTGACCCCTGGTCCAGTGGCTCTTGAGATCCTCCTTCTCTTTCCTTTGTGCTCATCAGACTCTTTTCTTCGCAGCAGCTGCATCTGCTGTTTCTAGTTCCAAAACTACCCTGACTAAGGTCTTTAAGACAAGGCTCTCACTGAAGGGGCCATGATAGTATACATTCAAGGAAAGTACTCCTTTTTGAATCAGCAGAAGGCTGTGTGATCTTGGGCAATCTCCTCCTCAAGGTCCCAGTTTCCTCAATAGTCATATGAGGTTTATCATAGCAATTACCTCAGAAGGCAGTTAGGAAGGTTCCAGAACATGCTTTTGGCAAAGCATTGAGCACTGCATTGGAGCACTCAACAAAGGTGGGCTGTTTTGTGGTCACTGGTATCATTATTATCCTATATTTCCCCAAATTTGCTCTATGCCCTGGCAAGCAACTTGCTCCCCTCAATACAGGTTCACCCTACACCGTAAAAGGAAAAGAGGAAGCCCTTTCCTCGTCTGAAGATGGAAGGTGGGAACATCATTAAGGCATTTATTCATCCTGGTGGATTGCTTAATTGCCAAATCCTGAGGAAATGCAGCAGGCAAGGTTATAGAATTTGTGAGAAAAGTATATGTATTATGTTTATGGTCTTTTTTTTTTTAGATAAAAGGTTGATAAACTTTTCCTTTAAAAGGCCACATATGAAATGTTTTGGGCTTTGGGGAACATACAGTCTTTATTGCAGCCTCTCAACTCTGCCACTGTATTCAGAAGCAGCCATGGACAAAACATAGGGAGTGGGGGTAGCTGTGTGTCCTTTAAACTTTATTCATAAAAGCAGATGGCAGGCTGGGCTTGTCCGTTAGCTTACTGACCTCTATTTTAGATCAACATCTTGAAAGTTCTGGTTCGTTCTAGTGCTAGGATCCCTATATTAGTCCTTATTGTTTTGTCTTTTACCATCCTTACTATCCTTTAAAGCATATGGATAAATGCATGGAGGCAGTTTGTAAATCCCACAAAAGAAATTAATACTAAAAGGTCAGGTGTTTTGTTAAATAATAATTTTTCTTTGGGAATTTTGAAAGCCATAGAGCTGTGTGCTTTTAGACAAGTTACTTAACCTCTCTGACTTTCAGTTACCTCCTTGATTAAGTGTAAGATTCTAGTGGTAGTTATTCTACTGGTAAGATATATAGTGGTATGAGGATTAAAGGCAAGTGTAGAAAGTGCTTAGTCCAGTGCCTGGTGCATGGAAAACATAGTATCATCATCACCATCATGGCCTGTCACCATCTAGAGATCAGAAGAGTTTCTTACTTATAATAAACCAATAAGACTTTCTTACTTATAATAAACCAATAATAAACCAACATCTATAGAGAGAACCCCATGAGAGGAAACTGCCTAGTTTTATTCTGAATGGGAGAGCAGACTGGGGAGCTTCAGCAATCTGAAAAATAATCTCAATGTTTTTATAAAAATGATTCAGCAAACCCATTCTGAAGTAACCCAATGGGTCTACCATATGCTTAATTAACATGCTATCTAAAACTTTTGATTTACATGCATTTGAGCCACAACCTGTTGGGTAACCACAGCCCACTGCTGCCTTCATAGAAAGGGGCTGCATGCTGTTTTGCTATCATTCTGGTCCCAAAGGCATTTAAGTGTGTGACTTCTGGCCTAAAGTTTTGACGCTAGGTTTTACTATTTTAACCCCAGATTCTCATATCATGATCTCATTGCCATCTATGAATCTAGAGAAAGAATCCTTATCTCTACAAAAACATATGTTTAGTTCCCAGAATAAATGTCATCCAAAGCTGCCAACAAATGATGTAATGAGACAGGTTAACTGCAAAATGAGATGTTTGCTTCCTCCATTGCTGGGAGCTGCCAGATCTCACATATAAAATCTGTTTGAGATTGTTCACACGCATGCACACACACACACATTACCCGAGAAAGTGCTCCTTTAGAAGTACTCCTTCTTGACTGATGGCCCAGGAGTCTTACAGGACACAAAGGAGATTGAGGGAATCTGGACCTGAAGAGTAAGGCCACTGTACACTGTGCAACCACCTGACTTGGGGAAGGGCTCAGGTGGGAGCATGAGCTTATCTCTTCCATGATCAGGGTCAAAGAGGCAAAGGGCAGAGGTCAAGCTAGCTGGGGCCCTGGAAAGATACTCCTGCCATGCAACCTTCTGTGCATTGCTCGTAAAACTGTGTTAAGCTTAGGCAGATGGCACAGCCAGCCTAAGTGATCATCACACCAAGCAGAAGGCCTGGCTGACACTCACGCAGGATCTCCTGGTAGCTTGACTTCGCTGTGGACTTTCAGTGTGTGGGTGTTTAATAGGTGCTGATGTCCTAGAAGTTATAGAGCTGGAATTTCATGAATTCACATCACTCAGACTACAAAGTGAAAAGAATGGCAACATTGGGAATAATATTGTTTTGTTTTGTTTTGTTTTGAGACAGAGTCTCACTTTGTTGCCCTCGGTAGAGTGCTATGGTTTCATAAGTTACAGAAACCTCCACCTCTTGGCCACAAGTGATTATCTTGCCTGAGCCTCCCTGCCTACTACAGGCACCTGCCACAGCACCCGGCTATTTCTTTTGTCTCATGAGGTCTCACTCTGGCTCAATGTGGTCTCAAGCTCCTGAGCTCATGCAATCTACCTGCCTCAGCCTCCCAGTGCTAGGTTTACAGGCATGAGCCACCGTGCCTGGCCTGGAAATAATATTCTTAATACGAGCATGGAGAAATAAGTGCTAGTTTAACGATGTATGTCAGATCATATCACTTTCTGCTCCAAAACCTCTAATGTCTTCTCATTCACCTAAAGTAAAAGCAAACTCCCCAAGAGTCCTGCCAGACCCCACAGGATCCAGTCAGCCCTTCCTTGCCCACATTTCTCATATTTTGTTTTTTTAAGAACAGCCCTATTGACCAACAATTCATAGGCTACACAATTAACCTATTTAAAGTATACAATTCAGCTGCTCTTAGTATGTTCACAGTTAGGCAACCAGCTCCACAATCAATTTCAATACATTCCCATCACCCAAAACAGAAACATTGTGCTGACTATCAGCAACCACTCCTCATTTCCCCCAGTTAACCCCTGACAAACACCGATCTGCTTTCTGTCTCTAGATAGTTGCCTATTGTAGACATTTCATAGGAATGGAATCGCATAGTATGTGTCTTTTGTGACTAAATTCCTTCACGTAGTGTAATACTTTCACGGTTCAGTCATGTTGTATTCATCAATACTTTCTTATCATAGCTGAGTAACATTCCATACATTGTATGGACATACTCTGTTTTGTTTATCCGTCAGCTGTTGGATATTTGGGTTTTTATTTTTGGCTATTATTAATAATGCTGCTGTGAATTTTTGTGAAAAAGATTTTATATGGATGTATGTTTTCATTTCCCTTGAGTTAAAACCTAGGAGTGAAATCTCTGGGTCCTACAGTAACTCTACGTTCAACTTTTGAGGAAACACTATAAACTATTTCCAGAGTGGTGCCTGTGGTTCAAGGAGTAGGGCACCGGCCCCATATACCAGGGGTGGTGGGTTCAAGCCTGGCCCTGGCCAAAAAAAAAAAACCTGTTTCCTAAAGTGACTGTTTCATTTTATATTCCCACCAGCAGTGTATGAGAGTTCCAATTTCTTCACATCTTCACCTACTTGTGCTTTTTGGCGATAGCCATCCTCGTAGGAGTGAAATGGTATCTCATCATGGTTCTGATTGTTATTTCTGTTGCGTGTCTTTCTATGTGCTCATTGGCCATTTGTATGTAATTTTCTTTGTAGATTTTAGATCTTCTGCCTATATTTTAATTGAGTTATTTATCTTTTTATTAAGTTTTAAAAGTTCTTCATATATTCTAGATATAAATCTTTCATCAGATGTGTGATTTGAAAACATTTTTCTCCCATTCTGTGGGTTGTCTTTTCATTTTCTTGATGCTGTCCATTGAGCACAAAAATTTTTAATTTTAATGAAGTCCAATTAATACAAATGCATCTTGGAAGTCCCAGAGGGGAAGAGAGAGAGGAGGAAAGGGGCTGAAAGAATATTTGAAGAAATAATGGCTGAAAATTTCCCCAGATGAATGAAAAACATGAATCCATACATCTAAGGTGCTCAAAGAACACTAGGTAAAGTCAAAGAGATCCACACCACAAAGAAAGAGGCTGAGAGTGGTTAGACACAAAGAGCCACACAGAGGTGATATGGAAACGGGGAGGAATGTGGCTGGAAGCCAAGAACACTAAGAAATTCTGATCAGCCACCAGAAGCTAGAAAAGTCAAGGAGCAAATTCTCCCCCTGAGCCTTGAAGGGGAACCCCCTGCTGCTGAAACCTTGGTCTTCAGAAGTATGAGAATAAATTTATGCTGCTTTAAGCCAAAGTTGTAGTGGTTTGTTATTGCCCCCTAGGAAATACTATATCTTTAAGCTTTAACTTCCCCATACTCTTTTCCAAATAAAGTTATTTCCTTTGGAAAGAACTTTCGAGCTGTCTTTTTACAACTTGCTTCTTCTGTTGGCAAAACCTGAGTCCTTCCCCTTGAGCTAGGGACAGAAACAGTAGTCTGCTTTTTATCAGAGTGACACCCCAGCTTAGTGTGAGGGCTCTAGGCTTGGGGGGGTAGCTTCTGGCCTCCTCAGCATGGAACTTCCTGTAAGCCAGCTGGGTGAAGGCGTTGGGGCCTCAACATACTCAGTGTGCCACAGCTGGGTAGTACCTGGAACCTGTGAGTAGGGGAAATGAAGGAGAGAGTGGGGCCTCACTCAAATGACATAGACTCGCCGTTCTTTCCAAGATTTAATAGGTTGTCCTGAATAAATATTTCTTTGTTTGCTGCATATGCTTAGAACAATTTTCAGAGAATTTAAGTGTTTTTTTTTTAAATAATTATCACCAGTTACTAACATTTTGCTGTTGTCTGTCCACCCACCTTCTCCTAGGCCTCTATATGGCTCCTCCTCTCTGCTGCCAGCTGAGGAGCACACATCCCGGGTTTATCACTGCATCCGCATTGCTGTACCTGCTGTTCCCTCAGCCTGGAAAGTTCTTCTCCCTTGAAATAGACACTGTTGGATGCCTACCCAAGTGCTGTTTCCACCCTGGTCATTGTAGGCAGAGTTCTTCTCTTTGTGACTCAGGAAATCTTGATTATTCTAAAGCAAGAGTCTGCAAACTACAGTGCTAGGGATGAATTTAGTATTAAATTTTTTAATACTTAAAAATACCCAAGAGAATACTACTTTATACATAAAACAACATGAACTTCTAATTTTAATGTCCATAAATAAAAAGTTACTGGAACACAGTTTTTTCCATTGGTCTCTGGTTGCTTTTACTCTACCACCGCAGAATTAAGGAGGGCCACAGCATAACTCACAGCTGCAAAGTTATAACTTGAAAGTCTTTTGAGGCCACATGTGTCACCTCTCTGTGTGAAGACATTTTCACAGACAACATAGGTAAAATTCTCCTTACAGATCAGTATAAGCAGGTGAATCTATTTTGATGATAGAAAAACAGCATTGGCCTCAGTGTTACCCTAGAAAATACTAACTTAGACCCCTAGTTAGGCAAAATTTTATTCTCCCCATTAAGCAAATGTTAGCCCCATAAAAAGAAATCCATTCTTCTTACTAGTGACCTGTTCTTTAAAATTACTTTCAATTATTACTCTATTATACATTTCATTAACACAAATGTTATGGCAATTTGTTTTCTCTCTTAATATATCAGTGCCTTCAAAATTTTGCCTCTTGACCTACTAAGCAAAAAATATTTCCTATCTAACTATCTACAGAAAAAGCATCTGTATCGTGGTGATTCTATTCTCTTGCTGGTGATTTGAAAGGTAGGCCTTTGGCCCAGTTCTCTGGCCAACAAGATGTAAAAAGCAGGGTGTGGGGTGCTTCTGGAAATGCTCTCTTCTTCCTCTGGAAAGTTGTTTCTGTCATGATGTTGGGAAGGATAGCAGCCAGGAAAAGAGCCCAGCTGAGGACCAGCTTTAGGCTCTGAGATACTCTCAAGGCGGGTGAGTGGGAGGATGGCAGAAATTGCATCTTGTCTAATCACTGGGCCCTGAGTTGGACAACACTAGACATCATACCTCAGGACTTCTTGGATGAGACCATAAATGCTGTTCTTATTTAAATTATTTGAATCGAAGTTTTTCTGCTACTTGTTCCCCAAAGCATTCTTAATTGATAACACCTTAGAACATTGCATGTCTCCTTCTCATCATGGAGGAGTCAGTGCAAAGGTTGTTGCTCTAAAGACAAGTCAGTTGCTCTAAGGACACTCCTACTAGTTACTCTTACTAGCACGTACCGCTCTCTGTAATTAAACTAGGTAGTTTCCCCTCACTCAAGCAGAAGCTTCCAGATCAAGGGTATTGTCAGATTCACCTCTTATGCCTGGGCTTAGAACAGAGTCTGACACAAAATGGGAATTCAGTGGACATTTGTAGAATGAATAAAATATTATTGCTATTTTAAATAAATAGCATTATTAAATTATTTTATTATTAATATAATTTCAATATTTTATTCTAAAATGAAGTTATTGGTAATTTATCATTAATGAAATGTTAAAATCATTAACTTAGGAAGATTACTGAGAGTAATATTTACTACTAATAAATGTGTATAAAATTTATTAAAGCTAACATTTTTATAAGTGGTTAGCACATGCCATACTCAGCACCTAAGTTTATCATACACCCTTCAATTAACCCTTATAATTATAATTATTGTTATTAAGTGGGTATTATTGTCCCTACATTACAGAAGACTATAAAAGTCTAATTCCTTTTAAACTATCTATACTGCTAGTACAAGCTATGGTAATAAAATAATAACTATAATAACAATATATATTTTTAAAGACCAAGAAACTTAAACTGGACTCATTGCCCAGCTCCTCTCAGGCTCCAAGAGTTATGCTGAGGGGCTGCAACACATTCTGTGTGGTCATTGTTTGGTAAATTCTCTAATGGTCAATAACCACCTCCCCTGGCCCACTTTTGGAATGCTGATTGACTCAATTTCTTTTTCCCTCAAAAAGTTACATTCTGGTTTCTGGATCATCTCTGCTTTAAACTGAATAATTTTCTGTGAAACTATCTCCCTGTTGGTGTTCCAGAAACAGCATGTATATAAAAAGTAATGAGCATCCCCTAACAACAATGTTCATCTCTGTCTCTTTTTATATATAGTACATTTGGAGGATGTATTTGGGATGATCTAAACCAAATATATGCACTGTCGGCTCTGTGGCTTCTCCCAAATTTACTGCAGGGGTTCCTGGAACTCTTCAAAGAGACTCAAGAATTTGGACCACGGCGGTCCAATAGAATAAATGTTCTGTGTTGATGGAAATATTCCATATTTGGACTGAACTATGTGGTAGTCACTAGTCATATGTAGCCACGTTAGTTATGAGCCATTGAGAAGTGTTTAGTGTGACGGAGGAAGTAGAATTTTTACTTAATTAACATTTATGTAGCTGTATGTTACTGGTAGCCACCATTGTGGGCAACACAGATCTGAGAGTGCCAACTGGTGATGGAACCACTTCAACACATTCACAGCTGTGCTCCTGAGTATAAAGCAGGAGCAAGGACACTTAACGATCTTCCTCAGCAACATCTTATCATTAATGATGATGAAAATAGCAATACAATTTACAAGAAGCTTTCTTGCAACCTGACTTCAATCTTCACAAAAGTCCTGAGAGTTAGGAAATTTAGACACCAAACTGTTATATTCATTGTTTGACCAAAGACACAGAGATCTTCAGCTCAGTCCTGGGCATGTTCTGTATACCCACTGCTCGGTTGTTTCCCAACTGATTCTACAGCAAGACTACTTCAGGTAAAGGTGAGGCAGCTGTGGCCTAATCAGAAAGCAGGGCAAGTACAACTCCACTTCCCTGCAAGGGCCCTGAGGGTGGGGAAAAGAAGAGAAGGTAAGGGGAAGGGAAGGAGACCCACAGAGCCCGGAGCACAGTCCCAGATGCAGACTCCACCACCACAGACTGACAGCTGGGCGGTGGCCCCAGCGTTTGCAATTCATCCCACCAGATCCTCACAATGACCCAGTGAGGGTGTTCTTACTATCCCCACTTTTCAAATGAGAAAAGGAAGTTCTCTGAGAGATCCACAGCCTGCTAAGATCTGTTCAACCTATGCAAGTGGTAGGGACAGGGTTCTGGTCAAAGCCAGATAAAACCTGGGGCAGACATGGGAGGGTGATAGAGTTGAGGTCTTTCCCAAGACAACCAGAGAGAGGCTAGCATCGTCTATAATCCTCCTGATATTCTCACACACATCCTCTTCTTGCAAGCTGAGACCAGAGTTTCCAGGCCTCACAGAAGTTAATTCTCATTCATGTTCTGACATAGGAGTCCCGGGACACTGGAAGCATGGGACAGAGAGCCACACAGACTTGATGTGACCAATGGATTGGAACTGCTCTACTGGAAAAGATAGGGCAGAGAGAGATGAATCTGGCACTTCACCCATTAAGAACTGGGATCACAGAGTCCCCAGACCAGGAGGATGGCACATCTGGCCCATGTACACTTCCCACCAAATGGGACTGCATCTAAACCAAAGGCACCCAACCTATACCCCCTCTAAGATTGCTGTTGGGACCAAAGCATTAGAGAGGAAGAAGAGGGAAAGAAAAAATGGACAAAGAGGAGAAGAGCTGATTGAGAAAGGGAGAAATAGGTGGCTGCTGCCACCACGAGAGTCCCTGTGCGCCCAGGAGGCCGTGACAGCAGCCAGCACTGTGATCATGGCAGGAGCTCATAAGCAACACTCAGCTGAGACCTCCTGACCTGTGCCCAGTTCCTGCAATGCTCCCACCCCAACTCCAGCTCCTGCTATACTAAGTTCCTTGATCATTCCAGTCTCAGCCTATGTGCTCCCTACTGAGGGAAACTTCTCCAGTATTTATTATTATTCGTAGTATACTCCTTCCTCCCTCAGCTACTTCCTCCCTCCCTATTTGTCTTTTTCCCCCCATGGACAGGAGGCTCTTAGAGGACAAGTAACTTGAACCAAGTGAGCCTCCAATGTCTGCCCCATAGTAACCACATCAACAATAACAATGCTAATAAGACTTAACATTTGTTGAGTAATTACTATGTATTAAACATGGTTCTGAGTATCTTATATGTATTAACTAATTTCATTCCTGTAAGAGCCCTGTGAGATAGGTGCTACTAAGCCCTGTGAGATAGGTATGTCTTCTTCGTTCTACAAAGGAGAAAAGTGAAGCACAGAAAGACACCCAGCTCCTAAGTGTGGTAGAGGTTTGAAGAGTTATGATTTGAACCCAAGCAGTTTGAGTCCAACCTCTTATCATCACTCACTTTGCTAAGCCTCTGGATATGCTGTATGTGCTCCCACATGCCTCATTCATTTCTTTACTGGTTTGATTGTGTACATCATCCATCTTAAGTCTAAACCATAATAGAGTGTCTCCTAGACAAGATAGAGGAATATTTGTAGCTCTGCACACCTGTAGGTAGTTAGCAAATACTCCCATAGTCCTTGGGAAAATAACAAGGAATCTAACTTGTTATTTGCACAGGCTGTGCTATATTAATTGCTCTTGGTAAGCGTTTTTAATTTTGCAAAAGTGCTTTGCTCATTCCCTGCTAGTGAACCATACATTTAAATATAGAATGTGAACAATTGCTTGAACATGTTTCAGGATAATTTGTAGTTGGTAAAGGAAAGGTTCTGAGGGAGGCATGAATGGAAACTGTGAGGATGACCATGGCGAAGGAGGCAGGCTCCCTGTGATACAATGTGCTAACTCTAAACCTCTAAGACTATGGCAATGTTTGGGTCTTTGAATGATATTAAATTGATGACTTGGTCAATCTTGACTCTGAAATTATCAAGATTACTAACTCTTAAGTACCATGACTATAAGATAATTAATTTATGTGACTTTAAACCACTAAGCCTTTGATAACTTGTGACAGCCGCCACAGGAAACTATAGTAACAAGCGAGACAGGTGGGGGCAAGGTGCTGAGAATGGCCCTCCCTGCCTGGAGAATAGCCTTCCTGCCTCACTCTTTTCCATGTTAGTGAAAAAGACTGTAGAGACCCAGTGGGGTGTGGCCTTTCCCATGACTTAGCTGCAAAATGCAAAGGTAATAGTGCTACATTCCCAGCATAGGGTGAGACCTCGAACTTAAAGAGACAATTTAAGGCAAAAACAAAACAACAAAGCCCAGTTTCTGACACAGGTAACTGGAGTCCTTGAGGCCTAAATGCCCAGAAAAAAATACCTTCTCTTCTTCTTTCACCTTGCCTAATGGACAGATTTTAGAAAACCCTCAGGATGACAGCTAATGGTGGAATCCCTTTCTCTGTCTTCATCCTGGGGTCAGTGAAATTGGCTGTGGATGAGCAAAGGTTTATAGACACGGGAGGACGGAGCTTAGGGGTGAGTCTCACTAGTCTGGTCAAGTGCTCAGAGAAAATGTTCAGGTGATTTTTTCTTTTTTTTTTTTTTTGATCGGTGCTGTTTAAAGATGAAGACAGACTTAATGGAGGAGAGAGTTTGCTACTCTCTGACCTTGACTGTGTATTTTTCTCCATCTGCTGTCAAGTTTAGCACTAAGAACAAACAATCTCCGATGAGCTGGAACATGAGAATGCAAAGGGCATTCAGCAATGAGATAAGTCTGAGGAGGGGTTGAATTGAATCCTAGAAAAGACAGCTTCTCTGTAACTTCCCAGTGGAAGAGAGACATGTTGCCAGAGAATTTTAACAGGGTGTGTGGGGCTGGGTGCATCTGTGTGTTCGCTTTGTGACCTTGCGGGGGTGGGGGAAGAAGATGGGGGGAGTGGGGTAGCTGCCCTGCAGAGTGGTGAGCATGGTGGCAGAGGTGTTCTGGGAGGACTCCTTTGTGGCAAAGCACATTTAAGCTGGCTCAGGGAAAGGGAGGGTGGTACAAAGACACAGCTTATAACCTGACAAAACCTAAGAGCACATGCTTTAATGACTTTAGTATTCCAGAATCTGGTTCATTTCAGAAACTCCCTATTGCAACTCCATGGAACTTTTGTTTTTGTTTTGACATCATCTCTTAATAGTTACATTCTTTTTTAAACTGAGATATAATTTACATATAATAAAGTACCTAAATCAAAAGTGTACAGCTCAGTGAATTTTTACATCTGTATATATCCACATAGCTACCACCCACATCAAGATACAGATGGAGGGTCAGCAAACTCAGGCCTGAGGGCCAAATCCAGCCTGCTCCTATTTTTGTAATTTTACTGGAACACGAGCACACTGTTTGTGAGAGCAGGTGCTTTTAGGAGCCCTGTGAGATAGGTACTGTCTTCTTCTTTCTACAAAGAAGGTATACTCATAGTATACTCCTTCCTCCCTCAGCTACTTCCTCACTCCCTATTTGTCTTTTTCCCCCCCTTGGGTAGGAGGCTCTTAGAGGACAAGTAACTTGAACCAAGTGAGCCTCCAATGTCTGCCCCATAGTAACCACATCAACAATAACAATGCTAATAAGACTTAGCATTTGTTGAGTAATTACTATGTATTAAACGTAGTTCTGAGTATCTTATATGTATTAACTAATTTTATTCCTGTAAGAGCCCTGTGAGATAGGTGCTACTAAAGAGCCCTGTGAGATAGGTACTGTCTTCTTCATTCTACAAAGGAGAAGAACATCACACTACTGTTTGTGTCCTACCTATGCCTACCTGAGTAACTACCGGAGACTTTGTGGTTCCTAATCTTAAAATCATTTCTAGCTGACCCTCTAAGAAAAAGCTTTCCTGGCCTGGCCTAGCCAGCTCTCCCTTCCCAGGTGAAATCTCCCCAGGGAATGATTTTTGATATATTACTGTAGAGCAATTTCACCTGTTTTTGAACTTTACATAAATGGACTATTGTAGTTTTTCTGCTGTTCTTGGCCCAGCGTTATAGCTGAGGGACTCAGCCACGCCATGTGGCACTTCTACTCCTGTGTACACCCTTCCCAACATGACTCCCCAACACTCAACACGCTCACAGCCTTTTCTCCTCTCCTTCACCCTGGGGTGCCCCAGCTCATAGCTCTCTCATGGCCTCAGGAATGCACTGGGCCCTTTCTCTGCATCTCTGTGGTGGTGGTTCTTGATTCTTTTTTTCAATCATCTATTTCTGAGCCACAAGTGCCAATGAAAATCCTGTCAGGGCCATGTCCCTCTTTTCAGACAAGTGCAAAGGCAGTGAAATACTTAACAAAAGATTAAACTTCCTGATGAGGGTAGATAAAACACAAGTATTCCTTTGACTGGGACAGGGGAGGGGAAGCAGGAACTGTTTTGAAAGCCTGATCTTGGGGTATGCATCCCTTGAAGACAAGACAACAGGGCTCTGGGTCTGCATTATACCAGACTCCAACACCCTCCTGGTGACCATGGAGCCTGTCATCTGGAGCCCCAGCTCTGGGAGACAGCCTGAGTTCTCCCTCCAGGAACCACAAATGAATCTCTATGTCAGGATAAAGATGGCTTCTGCGCTGACTAGGGGGGATGAGGCTCTGACTATGACTCCGCATGGCACTAAGGAGCATCCCCAGCAGGGCACCAATCAATATCCAAACTTTTCTCAGTTTGAGTGTGGGAACTGGAACTGGACACAGCACTGTAGGACCGCAGAATCTCTCGGCAAGTGAAGTAGTCTTAGGAGGGAAACAGAGAAACTTTGGCTAACCTAATGAAAAGAGCAACTAGTCAGCATAAGAGAGGACATAAGAGATGTCATCTTACTTGCACAAATTTGTGAAGCAGTTTATACAATTTATATGCATAAACCCAAAATTTCACACATAATTTAAATGGGTTCATGAACCCAGGCTAAGAATATCAGTTTAATATTCTATCCTTTCTGCTTCAGTTGTTACTGAAAATTAACACAGCCTTTCTGTGCTTAGATTATATTCCCAAGAGTATATTATTGGCCAATCTAATGTTTTTAATTAGACTCCATAATTCCCAGTTTGGCCAGTCAATGGATCAGCTGTCCCTTTAGCTCTAGTTTGATCAACCTTGGCAGGTGGGGGTAAGGGTGAAGTAGGCACAGGTGACCTTGAACATCCCCCTTGGGCCCTTGGGTGAGGTGGGGTGGTTTCCCTTTTAGGGAGGGTGTGAGCAGGGCAGGCACTGCAACTCTCCAAGGAGCTTGGAGATGACCAGTGGAAATTCTAGTCATCCCTCTGCATACATGGATTCCATACCCATTGGTTCAACCACCTGAGGGTCACAAATATTAGGGAAAAAATTTTCACTAAGCTTCAAAAAACAAAACTTGAATTTGCACCATGCTAGGTACTATGATGAGTCCATGAAAATGAAGTGTTGTGCAGGCTTTGTGTTAGATATTATAAGTAATCCAGGGGGTGATTTAAAATATATGGAAGGATACGTGTAGTTTGCATGTGAATCCTAAGCCATTTTACATCAGGAACCTAAACAAATCCAAATTTTGGAATCCAAGGGAGGTTATGGGACCAGCGCCCAACAGATAATGAGGAATGATTGGACTTAGTAAAAGCAGTGATTTGAACCAAGTAGATAAATAATAGATGATAACTATGATGTTAAAAATGAAGAATTATCATTACCCATGATGTGAGTTGACTCCTACGGAATCACTTCTGCAAAACTTTTCTCTTCCTCTTTGTTTCAAAGATGCTGATTGCACTGTGTTGATAGCAGGTATTAAATCTACACAGGTGAACAGGCTTACAGGACATGGACATTTGATGAGGACATCCACTTAAAGAAGTTAGAGGAGAGAAATTAAAGTGCCCCCTCAAGTAGTTAAAATACAGGTAGGTTTGAGGCTTCTTCAAAAATGAATCTCTTCAATAAATACTTTAATAAGGACTAAATAAAGTTATTGTACTATAAGCTGAATAGGAATATTATCTGCATGATTATAAAAGTTATCCCTTTCATTTCATAAATTTATGTAATTAAACTAATGTCACAGTTTGCTCTTGCATGGTGGCAACATGACAGAAGAGCAGAATTTTTACTCCATAGCTGGTTAATTAGGATGACGTGTGATTCTATTTCTTACTTTCAAATATTCTTTTGAATTTTGTGCTCAACACCCCCCATTTCCTCTTTTAAAACCTGATGTCTAAGTGATGTCTAAGTAGTTGTAAATAAACCTCCCAAGCCGGAACATTTTAAATGTGATTTGGATCTATTCTCTTCTAACCTCAAATTAGTTTAGGTGTTAGTAACAATTTAAAGAGAGTTGATAAAAGAGGATACACCCAGAATTCTGGAGAAGGGGATGAGGAAGGTCTGCTTCATTTGGGGCTTTAACTAAGAGTCCCTTTAACTTTTAGTCCCAGAATGAGAGAGGAAAAGTCCAGACATTTCTGGGTTTTATTTTCATCCTCTTGCTTTGGGGAGTTTCTTTCAGAGAGAATAGAATTTTCTTCCAAATGTCACAAGAGGTTGTGGAAAAATTCCAGTGATCATCTGAAATTTAGCACATATCACTTAACCCATCTGAAGCCTGGTTTTCTCATCTGTGATGTGAAGGGCTTAAACATTGATTCAGCCTTTCACTTATCCTGCCAGCATTTCCAGAGTGCCTAAGACATTCATTCAGGCACCTATGAAAGAAAGATAGTGTTTGACTTCAAAGAGCTCATGAGAATACTTTACAGAAGCATCCAATGGCCTAAGTCCCAGATCCTCCCTCCTACAAACTGTGGACCCTTGGATAAGTTCCTTTTCCTCTCAAACTCTTCCTTTTAAATAAAAATGAAAATACTAATATCAGTATCATAAGGCAACTACAAAAGTTAAACAAAATAACACCTGCAGAGTATATTGTATGGCAGAACAAACCATACAAGAACTGCCAGATTATTACTGTTAAATGTCTTCAAATTGCCCTAATAAAGGAATGTGGATAATGCTTAAGGAATACTAAGTAGGAAGCCATTTATTCTTCTTGCAGTGGACTACAGGAGGGCAGGCAGAATTTTAGAGGAGGTGATACTGGGTTGGATTTTGTAGGATGAAAGGAGTTTACAACATAGATAGTGACAACAGAGGGAGACACGTGTGAAAATGTACAGAGAGGTAAAAGTATATTTCTACAAATGGACAGAAATGTTTTAAGGCTAAACCACTAGCATTTGCAGGGAATGGCAGAGAGAGGTCTAGACAGGAATGCTTTGACTACTTTATAAGTGTGCATAGCATGTTAGTCAGAAGGATTTCAGTTGCTAACAATAGAAACAGTAATTGTTTGGGCTTGAATTGGCCTAAACAATAAAAGCGTTTTATTGTTTTTTGGCACAGGCAAGTTTATGACTTCTAAAAACATGAATAACTGTGTGTTTAGGTTTAGCATTTATTTTACCCTGTGACTCAATCACATCCCTACAAAGCTGGTTTCTTCACATTTCTACTCTTTTCTCTTTTGTAGTTTCTTCTTCATCCTAATAAAGAGTGAACCTCATGGTCACAGGGTGGCTGCCAACTACCAACTTTTCATGTTTCCCAAGAAACAGCCAAGAAAGAAATCCTGCTCCTGATACCATCAAGTAAGAGTCCTGGGTTTTAGAATACCTGACCTACTCTGAACAAGTCTCTATGGCTAGAGGACATGAACAAGTTGACTTGGGCCTGATATCTCAGTGAATCACTATTGTAATAGGCATGGGGTGGCCACACCTGGTGTCTTTCGCCTGTAATCCTAGCTGAGGTAGGGGAATTGCTTCAGCTTGGGAGTTCAAAATCAGCCCGACCAAAAGTGAGACCTCGTCTCTACTAAAAATAGGAAAACTAGCTAGGCATTGTGTTGGGCACCTGTAGTCCTAGCTACTCAGGAGGTTGAGGCAGGAAGATCACTTGAACCCAGGAGTTTGAGGTTTCTGTGAGCTACAATGATACTATGGCACTCTATCCAAGATGATACAGGGAGACCCAATCAAAAAAAAAACAAAAAAACACAGCAGGCATGCGGTTGTTCTTTTGGTTTAGACCAATATGAACCACCTTGAACCTAGAGGGCCAAGCTTCGTAAGCCGAGTAGCCACACAAAGAGGGAAGAAACAGATGGATGTGGGAGGGCTTATCACATGGTTCATCTCAGGAGACCTGTGGACCACAGTCTAGAGTTGGAATTTACACTGTGGATAACAGCAAGTCACACATGGACAAAGACCTGTCCCTTAGAAATAACTCGAGGCAGTTTTGAAAGAAATTGGGTCAAGGAGATCAGTTCACACTAGTTCATCTCATTTCCTGCAGAGAAAACATCCTAATTCTGCTTGGCAAAGACATATTCTTTACACACACTATTTGTCTCTAAGAAATCTTAATTCTCCAGTTGAATTTCAACTCAGAGTGTGGACTGTTCACATTTCCCAAGCTACTAACACCAGTGGATCAATAGCTGTTGTAAAATTCACGGTGTTCTAAATTACCTCAAAATCTATGCACTCTTGGCTAAGGATACAATCAATAGAGTAAATGGACAACATATAGAATGGGAGGAAATATTTTCATGCTATACATCTGATAGAGGTTGATAATTAAAAACTATAAAGAATTCAAGCAAATCAGCAAGCAAAAAAATCAAACCCATTAAAAAGGAGAACATAAACAGAAACTTTTCAAATGAAGATAGACTAATGGCCAACAAACACATGAAAAAATGCTCACCCTTTTCAATCCTAAGGGAAATGCAAATCAAAACCACCCTGAGATATCACCTATCTCCAGGTAGAACAGCCCATCAAAAAGTTCCAGAGCACTAGATGCTGGTGTGGAAATGGAGAGAAGGGAACACTCATTTGCTGTTGGTGGAACTAAAAACTAGTGTGACCTCTGTGGAAAATGGTAGGGAGGTACTATGTATCTCAAAGAACTAAAAGTAGACCTGCCTTTCAATCCAGCAATCTCACTATTAAGGCATTTACTCAAAGGAAAAACATGACGTTTTATGAATGAATGAAAAACATGATGTTTAACATGAATGTTTACAGCAGCACAATTCACAAGCACAAAGAAACACTAACAACCCAGGTGCCCATCAATGCATGAATAGATTAATAAAATGTTGCATGTGTATACCATACTCAGCCATATGTATCAATACTAAGGGAAACTTAACATGTACATGCACATACGGAAGTAAAACTCAACAGAAATCAAATAGGGAAGGTGGAGGAGGGGAAGGGTAAATTCACACCTAATGGGTACAATGCACATATTCTGGGTGAAGGACACACATTTAACATGAACTTAAAATGTACAAATGCAAATTATTTGACCAAAATGTGTGCATCTTTGTAATACTCTAAAAAAAAGAAAAAGTCTGTGCACTCTGAGTTTCAGCCTAAAAAACCACTGTGAGAGCCAAATGGGAGAATATGTCAGAGGTGACATCTGGAAGAGCATGATAGCTAGGGCCCTAGAACCACACAGACTTCCTGGGAATGAGTTAACCTTGCTAAGTCTCTGTTTACTCCTCAAAGTATAACATTTGAGGATTGAACAGCCCTGTGAGGTTTTACTCTGCAAAACAAAGCAATAGTATTAACCTCACAGTGCTGTTCCTTTGCCCATTTAACAGATAATTACTGAGCACCAACTGTGTACCAGGTCCTGTGCTGAAGCTCAGGAGGAAGGCAATGCAACAAACGTGTGTCTCATGCTTAGCAGAGTTCCTCTCAAATCTGAGAAGAAAAAAGGGACAAACCACCTAAGACACCAGATGAACAGGAAGCCCTGGTGATCAGGAAAACATCCTCTGGACACCTGTCATGGTAATACCAGTGAACATTCCTGGATCATCTGAATCCTCTAAGGTCGTTTCCATAAGATACAGTGGTCCCAGATAAATAAAAACTCAGAGTTCCTCATTGCCCCCCTACACCTGCGATCATGCAAGAAGTCTTCTTATTTGATACCCACCCTCATATCACTTAGGTGTTTCCACAAAATCTAAAGAACCAGCTTTCTCACTTAAAAAGGTCAGAACAACTTTGATGATTTACTTTTTTCTGTCCTTTCAGCTCAGGGCTGAAATGAGGTACTCAGGATAACATGTTATGAGAAAACATGGACAAACTCACATTTTAAAAATAGACTAATTTCCTACTGTGCTGTGAGCACAGCAGTGCTTCCTTGGTTATGTTTCAAATGATGGCCTCACCACCACCCCCAGAGCCCTGATGAGAAAGTCCTGGAAATAAATGAGCTCCGTGCAACATGGCATGCAGGGAGGCATCCTCCAGAGAAGAATGAGCCTCTGTGCAAGGGGGTAGGGGCCCATACATACATTTTCCCCTCAAAATACTAGCGCTAGGGAGAAGATGGCTTAAATTGCTCTGATTTATGATCTGGAAATGAATATGTATTTTATTGCAGTATTCATTATACAGAGTACAACAAGTTTTGCTTAAAGCAATCTCTATATCACTTGATATGAATGTTATATTGTATTTTGTGATGCACAACTTCTTGAGGAAATATTTTACGGAGATTAATAATGAGAAGTGTGAATGCTTGTTCCTGGAGCTCATTGAGGGAGCCAGTCTATTTCCATCTTTCTTTTTGAGACAGTTTGACACTGAACTGACATGTTGGGGGACAACACTTCACAAAAGGCTTTTGTGTTCTACCTTATGTATGCTCTGGTTAAAGTACAGAGCTAAAATTGAGTTAGAGAACTTATAGAAAGCAGTAATAAACTAAAGCAGCAGTTCTCAACCTATGGTTTGCAACCCTTTTTTAATAATGCAAATACATTACATCATTAGGAAGGTTGAGAATAACTGAACTAAAGGCTACACTTTTGTACCAGGGTAATGGAGGGAAAATGTGCATATCAAAGGGCATTATCTTTGGAATTAAACAATTAGATGAATTAGACATTCCCCATGTGTGTGTAAATTAGGACACAGAAAAGAAATTTCCCATCAAAAATTTGAGGTGATATTCATTTTCCAGTCCTGGTGTCTCTTCCGCCTCAACTTCCTCAAGTAACCTTATCCACAGCCTTAGCTCAAGGAAGCATCACCAGTCCCTGGGCCACTGGCTGGAGCAGAGGTGACCACTGACCCAAGACTGGACCATTACAGGCCTGCTAGAGCCCACCAAGGTGCCCTGGTGCAAAAGGATATGCCTGATGCCAAAAGGCTGTCCTTATCCTAGGTAAAAACTAGAAAATTCAAGGAGGCTGAAGAAGGAGGGGGGGGAAGAGGGGAGAACTGGGTCCCCTTGGCAGCACAGTGTCAGACTAGAGAGTCATATCCCCATTGCCCAGGTCCCTAAATGGACACACACACCAGATTCTACTCTTAGGAGATTCTGGTATCCCTGAGTTCTTATTTCTTGCATTTCTCTGAATTTTCCATGTTTATATTTGCAGTTAACATTAATTCCCACCCCAACCATGCCCTCCAATTATTTAAGTTAACCTGAAGGGGAAATTTGTTTCTTGTTTTTTCCCTGAAAAGCCTCCATTTACCTTTGTTCAAGCAACAGCCCTTTTCACTCTCAGTCCTGTGGGTTAGGCTGGGGCTCACTGTACCCCAGCTCCAGAGATGGGCTTGTGACTGAGACCTGGCCAATGACTCAGGTCTCAGGCTGTGCTTACAACTGTTAAGAAATGAATTTTTCTTTCACTAGGATCATATGAGTCTGGAGCAGCTATGGTTCCAACAATTGAAAAAAGACCATCTAATAGCTAGCCAACACAGCCAAAAGGAGGAGAGATGGACTCTGGTTAATATTTAGGATTCTGGATCCACTCATATCTGAAGCTTGGTGATATATAATCATCAAAAAACTTACTTTAAAAAATTAACTTTTTATTTTATTATAGCTTTAGATTTATAGATAAGTTGCAATAATGCTACAGAGAGTTGCCTTACACCCCACATTTGCTTTCTTCTACTATTAACATCTTATAGCAGGGTACAGTACAGCTAGTAAGCCAATAATGATATGTTGTTATTAACTGAAGTCCATATTGCATCCAGATTTCTCTAGTCTTTACCTAATGTCTTTTCTTTTTCCTGTTCCAGGCTCCCGTTCAGGGCCCCACGTTACATTTAGTCATCATGTTTACTTAGGCTCCTCTAGACTGTGACAGTTTCTTAGACTTATTTTTGATGACTTTGATAGTGTTGAAGAATAACGGCCAGATATTTTATAGCCGTTCCCCGATTTTCCTGGGGTTTCTGATGCTTTTGCTCATGATTATACTGGGATACAGGTTTGGGGGAGAAAGACCACATGCTATCATGCCATGGTCATCACGTCATTATCAAGAAATATGTACTGTCAACATGGTCTACCATCATGGATGTTAATCTTGTACACCTGGCTGAGGTATTGTCCACAGGTTTCTCCACTGTAAAGTTACCTTTTTTCCTACTTTCCACATGGTTCTCTTTGGAATGAAGTCATTTCGTGCAGTCCACACTCAAGGCATAAAGAGTTACACTCTACCTCCTTGCAGAGAGAGTATCTATATAAATTATTTAGAGGTCTTCTACAGAAGAGATTTATCTATTTTCCCTCATTGATTTGTTTATTCAACCACTTATTTGTGTCAATGTGGACTAATTTTATACTTTGGTTTATATTTATTTATTTTGTTCTTCACGCTGTTCCAGCTTTAGCAATCCTAAGCCCTTTCAATTGGTTCTTATGTTCTTTTGACATAGTGTGTGTGTGTGTGTGTGTGTGGTGTTTTGAGCACTTTCTTGCTTTCTAGTACTATCAGATGCCCCAGGCTCATGATTGTACACTCTCTGCCCTAGTTCAAGAAGCACCCATTTCTCCAAGAAGCCCTGGTTCCTTTTATTACAGAATGGTACTGAAAACCAGGATCTGGGCATGGGCTATAACTATGGATTTTCTAATTATGTGAGCCAATGCACCCACCTCTTTTTCACCCTTAAGTCTATTATATTTGAATTTACTATCACTTGAGACCAAAAGAAATTAAGATACAAAGATGCAAAACAGAGTTCAACCCTCTCTCTATCTCCCCATATCTTATCAATTGAATGGAAGAACTGCTGTGAATCTTGCTTAATAAGCTGGCAAAACAAAGTTCCTGCCATAAAACACAATTCATGCCACGGTGTTCAGCCCCCTCCTTAGAGCTTAGGTTCTTAAAACTTGAAAACTTTTCATTAATGGGAATTTCTCTCATGTTATCTTGTGTCTTTTATCAGATAAACACAGATATGGAAGTAGTTGGCATATGCTAATTAGGGTCAGGTTATTTGGGCAGCTGGAGGGACAGACTGGGGGTAGAGGCAGAAAGCCCATCTAGAGACAGAAGCTGGAACAGTGTTTCTGAGGACTGGGACAAGCCCTCTGCGTATAGGACAGCAGAATGGATAGGGTGAGGGGGTGTCAGCATGTTCATACAACAGTGGGTATAGGAACTGGCACAAATGGCTCTTAAGAATGGACTGTGCATCTCTCTCAACTCACATTCAGTAGTGCTGTGCTGGTAGCTTGGAGTCAACCATGGTGGGGATATTTATACTATAGAAATTAGCAAGCACTCAGGCCTGCCTGCTTTCCTTTCTTTCTTCTTTCCATCTTTCCTTCCCTTCCTTCCTTCCTTGAAACCAGCATATCACTGCCAAAAAAATCAGTCAGAGATTCTGGGAAACAGAAATGTATTTGTGTTATGCATTCTTTCCACTGATTTTGGGTCAGGTTCCTAAGAGAGTCTGTGCTGATGGGGAATTCTGAGTGAATAGGCTGCACAGGAGATCTTTGTATAAACAAGGAAGAAGAAGAAAAATAAAGTCTGCCTTTTTAGAAATGATAACACAGTTTGAATTCAGGGAACCTGCCTAATCAACATTTTTTGCATTTAAATATAACTCGTAAGATTTTCCCTTCTTGTGATAGAGACAGGGTGAAAGAAGAGAAAAAGAGAATGAGAAAGGTAAGGGAGAATGGGAAAGAGGCAGCCACAGAGAAACAGAAAGAGGAAAGAGAAAAAAGAACAAAAGGAAGAGCAAGTAAGAACAGAAGAAAGGAAAAAGAAAGAGAGAGAGAAAGAAAGAAAGACAGAGAGAGAGAGAGAGAGAGAAAGAAAGAGAAAAATAGGCAGGCAGCTGTCCCTGATCAACTATGAATTACACACTAAATCCTTGAAACTCTATAATCACTAAAACAACACAGCAACCACATATACTAAGACCATACTATGTGCCAAGTGAAATATTTTGTTTAAATTCTAAATAAGAGATGGTATTGTTACCTATCTTCCATTTTACAGATGAGAAAACTGAGGTTAAATGACTTGCCCTGGTCAACCCCCTAATAAGTAACAGAGCCAGTTTTGTAGGGGAAATATGAACCTGGTCTGTATTGTGTAGTAGCTGGGTCATGGGTCAATACAGACCAGATCCCCCACAAATAAAGCAAATCAGGGTTCCCAACAAATACATTTGAATACCTACTCTCAGCATGTAATTACATCATAAGGAATATGGCAAAGTCTCAGGAATAGACCCACTATTAATCCAAAAATAAGATGAATGACAAGATGGGAGTTTGAAGTGACACCCCAGGCCTAGCTGAGGGGCACCTTTTGATACTAGGGTCTGCATCTTTCTTTTTTTTTTTAATTTTTATTAAATCATAATTGTGTACATTGGTGCAATCATGGGGCACAACGTGCTGACTTTATATACATTCTGAAATATTTTCATTGAACTATTTAACATAGCCTTCATGCTCTTTTAATCACTATATGAAGACATTTATATTCTACATTTAGTAATTTTCACTTGTACCCTTGTAAGATGCACCATAAATGTGATCCCACCAATCACTCTCCCTCCACCTATCCTCCCCTCCCTTGCCCCTTTCCCTATTTCTTGTGCTATAACTGGGTTTTAGCCTTCATATGAAAGCTATAGATCTTTCATCTTTGCATTGATGAGATTGCTAACCTAGCATGCCCTGGCCCTGTGCACATCTACTCTATGAAAAACTCGAGTTTGTCTTTGAAGGATGAGTTAGATCCTTCCTGCCAAAGAGCAGTCTAAAATTCATTTCTAGAGGGGAAAGCAGCTGAGCCAAGATGGACTGTGTGTGAGGAACAGAAAGCAGCAGATATGTTCGCAGGAACATATCGTCACTTGCTGCATGCATTAGGATACTTTTCAGTCCCACCTAGAAGATTCATCACCCTTTCCTTCACCTTGCAAGTCCAGATTGTAGGAACAACTCCATTACCAGTGAGTTACAAATCTCTAATGACTAATGAGCTACTGATGGATTTAGATGGTTATGAACAAAGCTTGTTCACAGAGGAATAACAAAGAAGGGAGAGAAAATGGATATTTTAAAACCTTGATTCTTTGGGCAAATGGAGACCACAACTAACAGAATAGTAAGAATGGCTTTTGGATGAGTTTAAAATAAATATTCCTTTCCTCCAGGTTCTGAAGCTCAATGCCATCTTTTACTCATTCTTTTTTGCCTTTTCAATGCAAATCAGCCACCAGGTCTTACATTTGTGAAATATGTCTTGAAACCAGACTTCTTCCATTTCCACTGCCCTGCACTGGAATAAAACCATGGCCCTAAGCCCAGACAGTAGCTGAATGTTTGCACAGAAGCTCCCTTAGAAATCACTAGTGGGGGTCCCTCCTTTTGGAGACATAAAGAGAAGGTCCGCAGAGTCGGGGGTTTTCCTAAGATTTCAGAGTTAGGGCAGAGTTAGGGCCACAACTAAACCTTGATTTCCAAGTTTATTATTGTCAGATGTATTAGCCAGAGTTCTTGGCTGTACGCAACAGAAACTGACTCTGATGATCTCAAGTGAAGGAGATTTAATGGAAGTACAGTTGACTCTTGAACAACACGGAGATTAGTAGCACTGACCACCCACCCACACACACACATGCAGTTGAAGATAGAGTTTAACTTCTGACTCCGCTAAAAACTTAACTACTGGTAGCCTTGCTAATAACATAAATTTTGTATGTTATATGTATTATATGCTGTATTCTTACAATAAATTAAGCTAGAGGAAAGAAAAAAATGTTGTTAAGAAAATCATGAGGAAGACAATGAGGAGGGGTTGGTCTTGGTGCCTCGAGGTGACAGAGGCAGAAGAAAATTCATGTATAAGTGGACCTGAGCAGTTCAAACCCATGCTGTTCAAGGAGGAATTGGAATTTCCAGGAGGCTGGAAGATCAAACTCTGAGAAAAGGCAAGAACTAAAGGTGATTGATAGCCAGGGCCATCAATCGGGTAGCTGCGGTCTGAGCAAGACACACTGTCCCTGCATGGTCCACTCTGGTCACACTGCGACAGCAACAATCTTCCCTCCAACTGATGTCTCTAACACCTGTGCTTGAGTCCAGGGGCAGTGGGAACTAAAGCCTGGAGAGACCACCAGGAAGAAACATCTGGTGGAGAGACGACCCTAGGAGAGAGGAGGGAGCCTATGGCAAGGGAACATATGCTAGCAGCCAGAATACCAGGAAATTTAAACATTTGATATTGCCTGTTTGTCAGACTCTTCCCAAAAGAATTTTCTGCCTGAGTTTTTCAAATACTTTGAGTACATTTGCTTGACCACTTTAGAGGACTCATAACTCATAACTTGTTACTGCATAACAAGTAGTTGCAAAATCCACAGTGGTATACAGGTAGACACCATTAACCAAGTCTTAAAACCTGTTTCATACCCTCCCCCACTTTACTGTCACGGCCGCAGAATTTTGTTATAGCTCATCCCCAAATCACTCTCTGTACTTCAGTGAGCTGGTCTAATGGTTGCGTGTTCTTCATGCCTTTTGCTCTTTCCTCTTGCTGGTCTCTTTACTTGGAAAGCCCTCCCTTAGCTCCCAGTATCATCCAAATCCCATATGTGATTGAAGAATAGTTCAAGGCCTGCCTTTCCTAATAAAATCTTCTTGAACATTCCAACCAATACAGATGTGTACCTTTCCCACTCATTTGACATTTAACCATTTGCTCCCTTTAAACTTGGTACCTGAAAATGGCATTCAACATGCTCAAAAAATGAATGCATTGAATCTTTGCTCACCCTGGAAAGCCTAACTCAAGTGCATCTAAAAAGCCTTCTCCCTGATCCCCAGAATTAGTTCCCACAGCACTGGGTCTGAGGATGCACTGATACTTATCACTGTGTCTTCTAATCATTTGCTCATCATTCGGTTGCTCCATTAAACAATAAGCTTCCTATGGATAGGAACCAAATCTTATTCTATTTTGTATACAACATATCCAGTACATGTTACACCTGACCTGTCTAATGAAGTAATCCTTGGGTACATGTGGCTGTTTAAGTTTAAACTGTAATTAATTAAAATTAAACAAAATAAAAGACTCAGTTCCTCAGCTGTGCCAGCCAGCTTTCCTAATAAAACCTTCTTGAACATTCCATCCTGCTGGTGACCACAGCACTGGACAATGTAGATATAGGACATTCCACCAGCACAGAACATCCTATTGCACAATGCTGTACTGGACTCTACAATAAAAATAACAACAGCCATCATTTGAGAGTCTCCTATGCATTCCTCATTGCATTGCAGTTGTTGTGTTCATTATCTCACTTTATTCTGAAAACTACACTATGAGATGGATAGTAGAAATATGCCTGTTTTACAAAGGCAGAAGCGAAGGTACTGAAAGGTTAAGTAATTTGGCCAAAGTCACACAATTAGCAGAAGATACAACCAGATTTTACTGTTCCTATAGTCAAGTCTACTCCATAACAACTGTGCATTGTCTCTTTTAGGCCAGGGAGTATAGCGTAGTATAAATAAAATGCACACACAAGTTCTAAATTAAAATTCTAAAGTCCCTACTCACTAGCTGTGGATCTTGGAAATGTTTATATTCTGCCCAAAATGGAGATAGTCATCATTACTTCTCAGAGTCATGGTGAAGATTGAGTAATGTTTGTGGTGGACCCACGCACTACTCAGCACATCATAGGTAACCAGTAAACAACCAATATTTTAACTTCTAGGGTAGTGTATTCAACCTTTTCTATCACATAGCACGCTTGAAACTATAGTTAAACTTCTGCAGTATACTTATATTATGTTAATCCAAAAAGAAAATAAAAGAAAGAATATGCTTACTGTGCTTTGAACTTCTTTCAAAAATAATCTAATTAATGATCTTTAAATTTTTTCGTGGCACACCTAAAATCCTCTCAGGGCACTGGTATGGCACACCAGTTGAAAATCACTGCTCTAGAGTATCAAGAACTCCTTAGTTGAGTTTCAAGTACAGTTAAGTCTTTATAAGTATTATATTAAATGCCTGGTTCTTATTTTAAGATATCTCCCTTTGCTCCTTTCTACTATTTTTTTTAATGTGACTTTTATAAATTCTTTGACCCACCGCCCACTCAATGTGTGTCCTATTATTAATGTAACATGACAAGAGTGAAGAATAGAAATAAATGTTGCCTGCCACAGCTAGGAAGCAAGAGCTCTGTAGAAAGGAAGGCGCCACCTCAGTTAATGTGAGCAGAGGAAAATGGTAGCATTTTAACAGGAGATTTTCAAGCATTGACCCTAATAGGGATACAAGGCCATTCCACCTTTTCAATGGCTCTGAACCCTGTCCAGCTTGAAAGAAGGCAAACATGATTCTTACTGACTTGATGAGAGCTTGTGGTGAATAATAAATGCCACAATCCAGTTAGGCCGTTACCATACCAACTGGAAGGTCAGATGAACAAACATCTGAGAACGAATCAAATTACACAAAATCAGGAAGAAATAGGTTTGATACAAGGTGAATGGGTGGTAAGAGAAAGCCTTGATTGGGTTTCCAAGGACAAAACACTTGGGGAAAAAATTTTCTCTCTAGGCTCTTGGCATTGTTTTTCCCCAATGCACTGTGTTTATTTACACCTCTGGGCCTTTGGTCCTAAACATTTCAAGGAAATTTCTCTGAACTGGGAAAGCTCCAGCAGCAAGTAATGTCAAAGCTGGCCAGTACTACTGCAAATCCAGAAGTGGGGAGAGCTTCAGGTGAGTTTGGTCCAGTGACCCCCAGTTCTATTTCCCTGGGGTTCTCCCAGATTCCTTTCTAAAAAATTTTCAGATTAATATGTGAGTACATGTGATTATATGAAGCTGTTCATCTACTATGGTGTATGTTCAGCCATAAAGAAAGATGGAGACTTCACATCTTTCGTATGTACCTGGATGGATTTAGAGAACATCCTCTTCAGTAAAGTATCACAAGAATGGAAAAGCAAGCATCCCATATACTTAGTACTAATATGAAACCAGATTTCTCTTCTTTCTGTGTGGCCTTCATTTTCAGGTTGGAAAAGAGAGGGCCGTTGTGGTTCTGGACCTCACGTCCATGCATGGCCCTGTGGTAGGTTAGGCTAATCCTCAGAATACTCACCTCTTCATCACTCCCAGGGAGGTGGCTTATTCCCCACTCCATTGATGTTGGGCTTGGCCTTGTGATCTACTATGGCTACGGAGTTGGTGGGCGTGAAACTAAGGTTAGCCATGTGACATTCTCTGGCAATGGGATATTAGCAGAGATGATAGAGACAAGGCTAGAGATATGCTTGTGTGTTTTCCCTGGTACTTTTGTACTTCTGTCACCACCTTGAGAAGAACACACATGGTCCTGAGAAGAGACAGGAGATTCTTAGTGTAGAACCTAAGCTAGATCAGCTGATCCTCTACACTCATTGTTGAGCCCAGATAAGATCAGGAGGACTGAGTTACCCCAGCTAGCAAAGCCTAGATCAGCTAACTCAATACTTCTTCCTGTATGCTGCCAAGATCTTATGTGTTTTTTACTATGCAACATTTTGATGGCAGTAGTTGACATCTGGTAACATCCAGTAATAGAAACATCCAGACAGAAGAGACAATCGCTTCTAAATTTCTCTCTTAAGACTAAATTGTCTCACAGGCCCTCAGAAAACCTGCTTGCATTTAATTGGCCCAAACTGGGTGATATGCCCAATCACTGGCAAGGGGGGGATGGATTTACCCTTAGAAAAATAAAATCTGTTCCTAAAGCTGTGGAGGGATGAAGTCATCCTTCCCTAGTGTACAGTCAACTTAGACAAATAATGGATATCTAAATAAAATCAAAAATCTCTTTAAAGAGGAAAATGGATATTGAGATGGCAACATCTTTCATCACCACCACTGCCTGGGCTCAATTCAAGTTCTGAGCCATCTACAAAAACTTGACAGAGCCCTCTAGCCTACCTTGTCTGCTTTTTCCTGTGGAATCCCAACTGGATTTCTCTCTTGGTACAAATGCAGGCATTTGCACATTACTTCTCAGGTAGTGTCAAGAAGAGTTTGCTTTTACCCATAAATTTTGGTTTCAACCCAAATGTAGAAATGTGGTTGAAATTTCTATGGTAACATCTGAGTTCAAGTGTTGATTCCACCATTCCTGAGCTTTGTGATGTAAGGAAAATTATTTGCCCTGTCTATGCCTTAGTTTCCTCTCATGTAAAAGGTGCCAATAATAGTACTGACTTCATAGGGTTCTGGTTGAATACATCAGTTAGTAAATGTTAGTTTTTGTTGTTTCCTATTAGAAGGAGGATTTAATTTGGAGGATTTTTCCATGGTAGTGTGTTAAAATTATCTAGATGAATGTTGCCAATGAAATATTCTCTAGAACTCAAGGAGGTACATGTCTCTCAAGAAAACAAAATAAAGAGCTTGAGGGTGAGTCAATAGAGACAGATGACCTTATCACCTCTCCGGGTAGAGCTGTTAGTTCTGTATTTAATTAAGCTACTTCGGTGACTGGTAATAAAAGTCCATATTAACCTGCTTGAGCTACCATAACAAAATACCATAAACTGAGTTGCTAGAACGCACTCAATTTATTTCTCACTGATGTAGAGGATAGAAGTCCAAGATCAAGGTGTTGTCAGGGCTGGTTTCTGCTGGGGCTCCTGGCTTGCAGAGAATCTTCTCACTATGTCCTTACATGATGGGAAGAGAGAAAGTTCTGGCACTCCTGCCTTCCTCTTGTTATAGGACTTCACCTTATGACTTCATTTAACCTTTATTTCTTCTTGAATCTCTTGAAGAATATCTGCTTTATTCTCTCCTCTCTATAGACCATCTTTCTTGTCTTCTCTACCATTTCATGATTTATTGTCTTCATTTTTTCATGTTACCCTCAGAGACTGATCTCCTGCCCATATTTTCCATTGTTCTAAATTCTGGAGAAAAGATTCCATTTGGCCTGCTTTGGACCAGGTGTCCCTCCTTCAATAATGCTAGTGCCTCCATGGACAATAGGGATCCCTCTGATAAATGGGTACCAGTGCTCAGGAAAAGGAGAAATATAAGTTGGACTTCAAAAACATTCCAATAACTCATTTGTCCTGTTTAATATTGTTATTGCTGCTTGGACTCTAAACCATCTCTGCTTCTGTAATTCTTTTGCAGAAAGTCTAGTGATTAAAGTGCAAGTTAGTATGTTTAGAAAGGTTTCCAGATGATTCTAATGATTAACAAACTTAAGGAAACCTCATCCTGGAATACTCACAAATATGATAAAAAGGAAGACCTGTAAGAAAGAAAGTAAGAAGGTGAATTTATCAGCCTAGAGTAAGACCAAGAATCTTTAAGCACACATAATATCCAGCTGTTTTGTTTTGTTTTGGTTTTGTTGATCTCCACAAAGAGCAGTATTAAGAGAATGAAGTTACATACAAGGAAACATTTCTTACTAGGAAAAGAAGTTTTGTTTTGGTTTTGGGGTTTTTTTGCAGTTTTTGGCCAGAGCTGGGTTTGAACCTGCCACCTCTGGCATATGGAGCCCGCACCCTACTCTTTTGAACCACAGGTGCCGCCCAGGAAAAGAAGTTTTAAAGGGTAGATGAGCTCTGTATCTCTGAGACAGTACCAATGTGTCTGGGAGCAAACAGACCAGCTGACTTTCCAAATTGCTATTCAGTACAGTCTACAATTCCAGGGCCATAAGCAGAACCAAGCCAGCTCCCTCAGCTGGTGCTCAAGTTACTGGCAAAAAGAAAGGAATTGGGGAAATGATTCAACCTAATCATTTTTCATCCATTACCTGTCAATCAAATTGTACATTCACTCCTTCATGGAAGAAATGTAACAGGCCTGGCCTGGTGGCTCACACCTATAATTGTAGCACTCCAGGAAGCTGAGGCAGGAAGATAATTTGAGCTCAGGAGTTTGAGAGCAGCCTAAGCAAAAGTAAGACCCCATCTCTATTAGAAATACAAAAATTAACAATTGTGGTGGCAGGCACCCATAGTCCCAGCTACTCTGGAGGCTGAGGCAGGAGGATCACTTGAACCCAGGAGTTTCAGGCTGCTGTGAGCTAGGCCACAGCATTCTAAGCTAGGCAACAGAGCAACACTCTGACTGAAAAGAGAAGAGAAGAGAGAGTACAGAGGATAGAGGAGAGGAAGAAGAGGGAGAGGAGAGGAGAGGGAAAATAAAATAAAATAAAATAAAGGAAAAAAAGAAAAGGAGGCATATGTATCTGAGTTTGATCAGTAGGCAAAGGAGGAGGCAGCAATCTCAACCCTATCTCCTTTCCTCACCCAGGTTGGTCCTGGGCCAGGATGTTTTTATGGTCCAGAGGCCCTCTCACCACAGATCCTGGTGGTTAGTGAGGATGAGATGGTGGTGGTTAGTGAGGACAGAGATTAGTGAGGGTGTGTCTTGGCCCTTTCTAGGGTTTCAAATGCTTGCCTGAAAATGGGAAGCCAGGAATGGAGTCAGGGCTCAGCACATCATCCAGTCATGCAGCTCGGACCATGTCCTGACCTGATTCCTCTGGTGTCTCCTTTGCTCCACCATCTGAGGTTCATCTGCCTTTAGGTTACTACATCAGTTGGAATGGGGCTTATTTGTAGGGCCATGGCCTTAAAGACTCAACACTTACCTCTCAGTCTTCCTTCCTGCCCCTCTGCCTTGTCCACCATGCTCCAGGCTGGCAGCTGGAGTACATCGAGGCCAAGCTTCTCTCCAGCTGTTGCTCTGCCCATCTTCCCTACCATCCTCTATCTCCATAGCTAAACAGTGGCAAGTGTTAGAATCTAGGTCTGTGGAGGAAAATAAATCAATTGCCCCTACCCAGGTCACAAACTCTTACCAGCCCAACATCCAAACAGCTATCAACCCAGGGATAGCTTCCAGCATATTTTTATTCCTTAGATCTGTGACACTCCCAGGACCTTAGTAAGGAGGGAAGTGGGAGGATGACTGGCCAGGCACAATAGGGCCTTCATGGTTCCCAGAGGACTTTCAGTCCAGTAAAGATAGAAGAGGCAAAGTTTGTTGACACTGGAAGTCCAGCACTCAGGCTGAGGCATCTCAGGGACACCACGTGGCTCTTAATTGTACTTTCTTTTCATAATGTATGAGCACACTGAGCACTTGTTCTCTGATCCTCACTCCTCAAGGGAAAATGGAACTTCAAAGCTCCCTTATGCATAGGCAAATTAACTTGTATTTTGGAACTATTGCTTATTCTGCCTCCTGTTCATGCACTCAACTGTTCTCTGATCCTCAAAAAAAGCCCCATGAGAAAAGGAGAAAATAGTGGTTCCTCAAAACACCAGCCCAGATAGTGACAGGGCCCTAACCATTGAGTACTTCTTTTGACACAGAATTACTATAGGTCCGACATTGTCCCATTCCCCATTCCACCTGTCCCCTCCCAGACCAAGACAGGATGTTCCCAAAGTGGGGTGCAGAGCTTTAATCTCTGAATTCCTCAGAAAGATTTCCTAAGGTCTACCAAGTTTGAGAGGTTTTCTCCCTCCACTCTTGGCCATTCACAAGGCAGTTTAGCAAATTGAAAATGCATAAGATGTAAGAATTATCTTATAAAACAATAAGATAATTCATTTAACTTTGGTCAGCTCAGTACTCTCATCTGTCTTTTCATAGAGCTTTTTTTTTTTTTTCATTTTTGACATAATGTCTATTAAGACCTTATGAAGTGGGAGGAGGAGCCAAGATGGTGGCCAAGTAACAGCTTCCTTGCAACTGGGCTCGGTAAGACTAGGGAGAGAAGACTTCAGGCATCTCTGGCTGACGAGATCTGCCCAGAAACATCCCTTTGGGGACACAGGGAGACAGCGTGAGACTTCTGGACCCCGTGAGGAAGGCAAAAGCGGTGGAGATCTGGTAAGTGGTTGTGTGTGTTCATTTGGTCTAATCCTGCCAGGAGCTGTGGCTACAGCAGCAGTGAGATTGCGAACTGGAAAGGCCTTACCTGTGAGCTATTTGGGGTCCTTCTGGACTTGGCACTCAGTTGAACTGTCTTGAGAGAACTGGGGCAAGAGTGCGGAGGTATTTGAGTGTGGTCTGGGGCTCCAGACTGAGCCACCGAGCCAGAAAGAGCTTCCAGTGTTTGGTTGTGGGCTGTGTGGAGCCATTGTAGAAGAACTGCCCCGGCAAGCTCCACCCTCAGGGTTGCAGAACAACCATCTGGC
>CAUYON010157912.1:0-15185 GCA_963573935.1 Arctocebus calabarensis
CCCACAGCCCGCCCCCCAAAACGTGCCCCCCCCCCCGGTGTCCCCCCCCCTCCCCGGGGGGGGGGGGGGGGGCCAAGAGGAAGAAAGAGGGAGAGAGGCCAGAAAATCACGTGGAATGGGTGGCAGGGAGAGTTTGTGGGATTGGGAGCCACAGTTGCAGATTCAGAGCTTTGGAGGGAACCTGATATCCATGTGGAAGAAAATGATGATGACGGTGAAGAAGATTTTAAGGTGCTTTTTTGTAGTAAGAATGTATAGCCCATACTAACATCTATTGAATTGTTCACTTTAAATGAGTGAATAATATATAATCTCAATAAAGCTGTTTTTTTAAAAAAGAATACTGCATCAAAACAATGCACACGCCAGTCTAGCAGTTTATCAAAAGACTGAAAAAATATTTGAAGAATGCTAATTACTTTTTAGATACCAGGCCTTTTCCTTCAATTCATTCTTGCAGAGAGATTGAGCCATTCAATTATGTTTAGTTTATAATAGATTAGAGAAAGGACCTATAAGGTCCTCTAGTCCAATGCTCTCATTTTAAATGAGGAAATGAATCTGAGAAGGCCTAGTGTGCATTGTCACCCAGTAGTAAAGCTGGGAACTACGGAGGTCTGATCTCAGGTCTTTTGAAATCCACCTGCCACCCCCATCTAATGCTCTTCCTGCTATTGTTTAGAAAGAAACAATTTGAGAATAAATATGAGAAAAACACACAGTTATTATGCCCAGGGCTCAGTCCTGTTTTTCTGGCCTTTAGAACAAATCAGTGAGGCTAGCATCACTCTGATCAGGTACACACCATTGCCCAGCTACCTGCCTAGTGCATGGAGACCCAGTCTGCCTGGACTAAGCCTGCAAAATAATCATTCCTTACAACAGCAACATTGCTCTCATCTCCTTTTGAAGAACAATAAGAGAATAATAAAAGCTACCATTTGGGGTGCACTTATCCATGTATCAACTTGGATAGGACAGACAAAGCCCTATGGCATTGAAATTTTGAGAGTTCAAATTTTAGCCAAGAATTTTAAAGCTACTAGATGTCACTAATGTAAATAACGCCCATCTGTGAATCACATCAGAAATTTGCAAAGTTAATTATGGGATCCTGTTTCTGATGCTCTCCCAGGACGGTTCTGGCACCTGCTATGTGCTAGGCACTGGTCTAGACGTTTTACATATGGCATCTCTTTCAATCTTCACAATAATTCTATTACATGTGTATTAATCACTCCATTTTGTATATCAAAAAAAAAAACAAAACAAAACACTGAAAACGTGATTAGAGAAGGACCAAGTACAAGTAAGAGATAAGTTCTTAAGGGTCAAGGAGAGTACTCTTCATGATGTGAGTTACGGCTATACAAAAAGAGTTTCCCAGGGCAGCGCCTGTGACTCATCGAGTAGGACGCCGGCCCCATATACCGAAGGTGGCGGGTTCAAACCCGGCCTCAGCCAAACTGCAAAACAGAAAAATAGCCGGGCGTTGTGGCAGGCGCCTGTAGTCCCAGCTACTCAGGAGGCTGAGGCAAGAGAATTGCCTAAGCCCAGGAGTTAGAGGTTGCTGGGAGCTGTGTGATGCTATGGCACTCTACCGAGGGCGATAGAGACTCTGTCTCTACAATAAAAAAAGAAAAGTTTCCCTGTGTCTCAAAAGATTCACCCCCAATGCCTGCCATTCTATCATTAGTTTCATTTATTTATGACTTGAATACCTTAGGAATCACTTACAAAATATAAAATACCCCTAAGCATTGATCAGAGTAGGCAATGCTATGCTACAGAATGAACTGGAATCTCAGTGGAGTGACATAGTAAAATTATTTCCTGCTCATGCAATGTCTGGTGCAGATGTTTGGAGGCCTTTTAGAGGACCAAGAATGAGGTAAGGAGAGCATGGAAAATGATGCAGGATGTTTTAGATTCACAGCATAGAAGATCATGCAGCCTACCAGTAAGGGATAGTATTTCCACCCACAGTCCATTAGCCAGAATGCAGTCACATGGCCAACCAGACTTAGTAGCAACAATAGACACAAGTGTTATGCAGGAACCTTTTCCTCAGGATGGGAGCGGAAAGGAAGAGATGGAAAAGGGACAGCGACAGAGACACATATACATACTTAACAACTTTGCTGGGTTTTGTCTGACTTGAAAAAACAATTGACTGAAATATGCGATGTCTTCAGCTCATTAGCTGATGCTTTCTAATGGCTTTGATTGGGTGATGAATCAGACCTTAAGTTTTGCAAGAATAAGTTCTCCCAGAAATATAAAAAAATAAGCTGTTTATTCATTTTATTCATAGAGGTAAATAGATAACTTTATAAATAAATGTTTTCCTGACAAGCTGACTATAACAGATTTCAATAAATTGATATATCTTTCCACTTATTTCTACCATAAAACTCAACAACAACAAAACAATAAGTTGGTCCCAGCTCAGCACCTATAGCTCAGGGGCTAGGGCACCAGCCACATACACCAGAGCTGGCAAGTTCGAACTTGGCCCAGAGCCTGCCAAACATCAGTGACAACTACAACCAAAAATACAGCCAGGCATTGTGGTGGATGCCTGTAGTTCCAGCACTTGGGAGGCTGAGGCAAGAGAATCGCTTAAGCCCAAGAGAGTTAGAGGTTGCTGTGAGCTGTGACACCACAGCACTCTACAAAAAAGAGTTTGTTCAAACCTGGCCTCAGCCAAACTGCAAAACAGAAAAATAGCTGGGCGTTGTGGCAGGCTCCTGTAGTCCCAGCTACTCGGGAGGCTGAGGCAAGAGATCGCCTAAGCCCAGGAGTTAGAGGCAACATAGTAAGACTCTGTCTCAAAAAAGAAAAAAAAAAAAAAGGTTGGTCCCAAACAGAAAAAAAATCAAATTTAAAAATGCATCAAATGTTAAAATCATACATTAAAAAGGAAAAGTATACTGATTAAAACACTAAGAATAAATATTACCGTATCACCGAGATTATTAAGCCAGAAACCTCCCTTAAACCTTTCTCTTCAATCAATCTAAGCAATCAGCAAGTGCATTTGATTTTATCCTCAAAATAAACCTCTCAAGTTCACCAGCTTCTCCTTATCTTTCTATCCTCATTGTCACTGCTTCAACTTGTTTTCAGATGAGAAAATCTATAGTATCACATCACCTCCTAGCCTATTTCCCTAAATGCAGACCTGCCCACTTCCACAGCCTTACCCCTGAGAGCAGTGGATATTAAACTACAGTGTGAAAGCATATCCTCTTGGAAGCTTGTTGAACATGCAGATTTTCAAGTTTTCTCCCAGAAATTCGGATTTAGTAAATCCAGGATAGAGTTCAGAGTGCTAAAATTTCAACAAGCAATGCAGAAGATGTCAATGTGTACAGTCCTAGAAAAAACGTTGCTCCACATAAAATCTCAGCAAAAATTCTCAATTGTCAGCCCTCTGCTTAACACAACTGAATGGCTGATTAGTGACTGCTGGGCAAATCCAAAGACCCTCATTATGAAATATTAAAGTCTCCATGACTCAGGCCTGGAATACATTTCCAGTGTCATATTTCCCCTAAAACCTTGTACTTTGAGAACCACCAGTGCCAAACTACTAGTAAATCCCAAGCACACTGTGTTGTTTCCCGACTCCACATCTTAGCCCCTGCCATTCTGGTTACCCAGAATTTCCCTACCTGTTGTCTTACTGATAAACTACCATTTACCTTCAAAACTAAGCTCACATTGTTTTGATACAGGACAGGTGGCGCCCCAGCCAGCTCAGCCGAGCTGAGGGGCGCACCTGCCGCGTCTACCCTGGCGGTGTTGTGCCACAGCCCGCAGAGGAACCAGCAGTTTGGAGGTAGGCAGGGGGAGCCCAGTAGGGGGCCCCCGTAGCCAGAGGGGCCAGACAACTGCTGGGGAGACACCAGTGCCTCAGTGTCTCCCTCCCCCTGCACTTGTGGCTGAACAGGGAACCCCCTACTTCCTAGGTCTGATCAATTTCATGTAAGTTTCCTGGGCCTGGCAATGAAAGGGACTCTATCCATTCATTAATGCATCCATTCACCTTGGCCCAAGAAGGGACTGTATCCATTCATTAATGCACTTGTTTATCTTACCCCAGTGGAAAGGACTGTAACTATGCATTTGTTACCAAGTCCTGGCCTAATGTAACTGCAAAGGACCCATGAGACTATATACCCCTGGACAAAGAGCCGAGAGAGAGAGCTTTCCTCCCCACCCAACCCCGACCCGGGTTGTTTCTCTCTGCCAGGAGATTTTCTTTTCTGTAGAATAAATCCTATCTTACCACTGATCTGTGGTCCATGGATTTATTCTTTAAATCACAGAGACCAAGGACCTACTGAAGAGGAAATTCCGAGATCAATTTCCTCTGTTAATTTCCTCTACTATGCCACCTTTGACTGTTATTGCCCTCCTCCTCTTTCCTCCTCTTGTCCACTTCTGACCTTTGAACTTATTTCTATTACCACCCATCTTTGTTTAGATTCTTTTCATTCCCTGCCCAATCTCCGTACCTCATCTCAGTGCCTGGCATGTAGACGGCACTAAAGATACGTTGTTGGACAACAGGTGAATACGAAACTATCTCCTTTGAAGACAGTCACAGATGAGGATTCCTCTTTGGATTATCTGGTCCTTTAAATTAACTGTTTCAGTTAAATTCAGTTTATAGCATTTTCTCTTTCTTTCATTATTCAAATTAATTCTACAAACGCTTTTCAAAAGTTTACTACGCATGTCATTGTATAATAATGATTCCTAAAATCCCAAAATAATAAAAAAAGATTCCTAAAATCCTACATTTCCATGCTAAATCTATTAGTCTTTCTTTGCCTTTTATTTCCTATTAGTCTTTAATTAATTTTCTTTTCTACCTTTTAATTGTTTTAGATTTCAGAATATTATGGGAGTACATATGGGTTTGGTTACATGAATTGCTTATGTACAGTTTAAATCCAAGTTATAAATGTATCCATCACCCAGTCATTAATTTTCTTATTGTACGAATGGTTTCTGTCCCAGTTAGTTGAGTACTTTAAAGACTGTCTTTTGAGATACTGTATTCTACAAATAGATGTTTCTTTCTCAACAAACTAAAATTTATCCCAGGGCAGTGCCCGTAGCTCAGTGGGTAGGGTGCCAGCCACATACACCAAAGCTGATGGGTTTGAACCCAGCCTGGGTCAGCTAAAACAATGACAACTACAACAACAACACCAAAAAAGTAGCCAGGTGTCCTGGAGAGCACCTGTAGTCTCAGCTACTTGAGAGGGTAAAGCAAGAGAAATCTTTTACACCCAAGAGTTTGAAGTTGCGGTGAGCTGTGATGCCATGGCTCTCTAACCAGGGTGACAGCTTAAGACTCTGTCTAAAAAAAAAAAAAAAACTAAAATTTATTCCAAATACGATAGTATAGTGTAAAATTATTTCTATCCATTTGTGTTCCTACCTAATTTTATGTACTTCTTTGAGGAAATACATAAAAATGTTAATAGCAGCCTACCATCTAATATCCCTGATCAATCAGGAAGTTTTTTTTAACTACACCTGAGCACCTAACTCACATCCTGAAGGAGAGTGGTAAGCAATAGAAAGAATAAACCACCATTATAAACATAGAAAGAATATTTATAATGTTCCAAGCACTAGTTCAGGCACTGGAAATGTGAAAGTTATTAAGGCAGGGCTCTTGCCCTGAAGGATCTTATGAATAAAATAGAACCCATGCATGTTTTGCATGTCACGATTCTTTCCATATTTATCTCTGGATCTTTGTATTTAACGCAGGGACCTCCTCTGGATTCTAGAAGCAGCCTTGACAGATGAAAAATTTGTAGCTTTGATCATCCCTAGATGAACTTAAACAAAAATAAAAAATTATTTTATGTATTTATCCAAAAGTTCAGATCAGGATCTTAAGCCTGAATGTAACAATGTATTTAAACATTGGAGCTCTATTCAAATCCTTAAATATCTTAGTGTTCAAATTTGTCTCTCAAAGGAGAAATGTTAAAATATCGTAAAACAGACAGTGACACTCTTAAACGTGCCAAATATTGCAGTCTAAAATCATTTTCTAACAGAGGAAGACACTACTTCTCTTTAGCAAAAGAGTGGAGTTATTACAAATGTATTCTTTCTGACATCAAAACAGAAAGAATGATTACTTTTCTTATATTTGTTGGCATGGAGTTATTTGGAGTGGTAAAAAAAACTCTAAGAGCAGTCTTCTCTCTGGCCACAGCTCTAAAAATTTTCACTACAAAGATGAAAACTGTCCATGGCAATCAACAATAACACTCCAAGTACTACAGGTCTGACGTTCCCAAACACCCAAACGACACAGTTGGAGAGCATTTGGCATTAACCAGAAATCACACAGAGTGCCAGGCTCCCTCTTGTTACAGCCAAACCCGGTTCATTGCTTAGAGCTTAAGAGGAAGCCAAAAAATTGAGACAGCAGGGGTTACAGCAGAGAAAGAGTTTAATATGGCAGGTAGAATAGGAGATAGGAGGAAGTTCTCAAGCTATTCTCCTAAGAATTTGGAAGAAAGAGTTTTTAGAGATAGTTTTGTATGCAAAGGGCTAGGTAATTGGGTTTACCGATTAGCTGGGTTCAAGGTGGAATCATAAGTGTGTATACATTGTCTTCTTGTGCTGAGTCAGTTCCTTCGAGTTACAAAACCAGTTGAATCAGTTCCTTGGTAGGGCCCTTGATCTGGGTGGATCAGCCATTCCTGTTCCAGTTCCATGGGAATGTGAGGCCTGAAACCAGCCTTAGGGTTTCCAAAACCAGCCTTAGGGTTTCCAAGAGTGATGTTATCTATGGGAGTGATGAAGAAAGTTAAAAATCTTTATTACAGTCAGCTACATGACTCTTGAGTAGTGAGCAGTTATAGCAAAGCAAGCTAGGGGACAATAAGTGGTTACATATACAGGGTGGCCATAAAGTTCGGGTGCAATTTAAATAGTTACTAACTGTTGGTTATAAACTTTATGACTCTCTGTATAGTATTTTAACTATGCTTATACCTTTGTGGAGTTTAGGTCTTTACCTTGTGGTCCTTTATAAACTTTGTAAAGGGCAGTTTCACTCTGCCCACAGCACAAGTAGATCAAAAATCAAAACCTTCAAGAAAATACATAATGTGGAGTTATAAATATGTCCACACAGAGGGATAAGAATTTGTAAAAAAATTTAAAATAATTTGTGGATTGGCTATAATAAAAGAAAGACAGAAGATAATAGGTGTGGATGAAGATAAAGAGAAATTGGAACTCTAAAACATTGCTGGTAGGAATGGAAAATGGTACGGCCTTTTGATGGTTCCTTAATAAGTCAAATATAAAATTGCTAAATGATGCAATAATTTTACTTCTAGATATATGCATGAAAAATTGAAAAGAGGGGGGAAAAATTTTTTTAAAATCGAAACTAAGGCCTCAAGCAGATACTTGCACACCACAGTTCATAGCAGCACTGTTCACACTAGTCAAAAGATAGAAAAAAACACAAATGTCCAACATCTGATGAATGGACAAACAACATTATATAACTATACAACAGAATATCATTCAGCCTTAAAAAAGAATGAAGTACCAGCTCAATGCCTGTAGCACAGTGGTTACAGTGCCAGCCACATACACCGAGGGTGGTGGGTTCGAACCCAGCCTGGGCCAGCTAAACAACAATGACAATTGCAACAAAAAATAGCCAGGCAGGCACCTGTATTCCCAGCTAAGTGGGGGGCTGAGGCAAGAGAATCACTTAAGCCCAAGAGTTTGAGGTTGCTGTGAGCTGCGATGCCATGGCACTCTACCAAGGGCAACATAGCGAGATTCTGTCTGAAAAAAAAAAGAGAATGAGCTACTGAGATACGCTACAACATAGATGAACCTTGAGAACATTGAACTAAGAGAAAGAGGTTAATCACAAAAGACCACATGTTATATGACGCTATTTATGTGAAACATACAAGAATAGACAAATTCATAGAGACAGAAAACAGATTAGTGACTGGGGCTGTGGGTGGTGGAGAATGGGCAGTGACTATTTAATGTCTCTTGTTTCCATTTGTGACAATGAAAAAAATGGGACTAGATAGTGGTGATAGTTGCACAACATGGTGAATGCCCTAAATACCACTGAATTATTTATTTAAAAATCATTACTAACAGGATGACTTTTATATTATGTGACTTTTTCTTTTTTTTTTTTTTCTTTTGAGATAGCATCTCACTATGTCGCCCTCGGTAGAGTACCGTGATGTCACAGCTCATAGCAACCTCAAACTCTGGGCTTAAGTGATTCTCTTGCCTCCGCCCCCCCAAGTAGCTGGGACTATAGGCACCCGCCACAATATACAGCAATTTTTTCTTGTAGTTGTCACTGTTGTTCAGCTGGCCCAGGCCAGATTCAAACCCGCCAACCTTGGTGTATGTGGCTGGCGCCATAACCACTATGCTACAGGTGCCAAGCCTATATTATGTGGCTTTTACTACCATAAAAAAAATCATTTGGCAGTTAAATAATCTTTTAAATATGATGCATTTCTAAGATCACAGTAAAAATATTTTGATTAAAGTATACTTATCAATATAAGTATTTGTAAATTGCTTGAATTATCAAATATTAGGCCTAATTTAAGTGTTCTATATCTAAATTAGTTTACCATTACAGCAAAATTTTGGAGAAACTTGAAAATAGAAGATATTTGGTGAATATTCATTGTATGGAAGAATAGAAATGCTGCTAATTTAGATAACATAAACCCAAGTTGTATAACTTTGTTTAGTAATGTTAGGTGATTAAAGATATTTATGGTTAAATATGTTAAAGACCACAAACTCTCAGAAGTCTGAGAAAAACTAATGTTTATTTTTGAAAAACAACACCCTCTGAGTATCCCAAAGAATTACTGACCTATGGGATTGCTTAGCACTATGTACAAATATGAAGGTTAATTCAATAAAATTTATTGAGTGTTTATAATGTTCCAAGCATTAGTTTAGGCACTGGAAATATGAAAGTTATTAAGGCAGGGCTCTTGCCCTGAAGGATCTTATGAATAAAATAGAACCCATGCATGTTTTGCATGTCACAATGTTATGTATGTCAATAACATTACCCCCAAATAGTAAAGGGATGAATATGTAACCAAAGTCAACAGAAAGTACAGATGAATAACTTATTGCTATAATCTTCCTAAGTAGCATTTAAAGTAAAGGACTAGTAAATCAAGATCATCATGTTGTCATCCAGACAATTGCTAAGAAATATCATGCTAGATATTTGAGTTGAAAACCACATTCTCCTAAACTTCTAAGCTCTTTTTTATTCTTATTCTATCTTCCTAACCAATAGAAAAATAAGAAAATGTCTCATTTCAGGCTATTATCAATAAAAATAGAAATGATCAATCCACAGAACTCTACACCAGGTACTATGAATAAGTCAAAGGTAATCGATGACATCCCTACCTTTGTATAGTTTTATCATCTGATTAGGTAGGCAAAATGCCTAGCAAAACTAAGAGCAACTGAGGCTCGGCACCTGTGGCCCAACGGGCTAAGGTGCCAGCCACGTACACCTGAGCTGGCGGGTTCAAATCCAGCCTGGGCCAGCCAAACAACAATGATGGCTGCAACCAAAAAATAGCCGGGTGTTGTGGTGGGTGTCTGTAGTCCCAGCTACTTGGGAGGCGGAGACAAGAGATTCGCTTGAGCCTAGGAATTGGAGGTTGCTGTGAGCTGTGATGCCACAGCACTCTATCCAGGGTGACAGCTTGAGGCTCTGTCTCAAAAAGAAAAAAAAAACTAAGAGCAACTGTAAAGTGACCCAAGATCCAAACTCATGTGTGTTGATATAATATAAACCAAGCTTGCAAGTGTTGTGAGAATGTGAAGTACAAGTGCTCACAACCGGAGCACTTAGATAGTACCTGCTGACCCCCGAATATAGCACAGGCTATATTTTATCTGCCCTGAAGTCTAGAAACAATCCTAACACTATTTTCTTATTATGATATGTAGACGTCTGGGAGAGAAAATCTAGGCCTTACTACCTGCCTTAAATCTTTGCCTTATGCTGAGCATCATGGTGGCTTGCCCTGTGATCTCAACTACTCAAGAGGCTAAGGCAGAAGTACCACTCGAGCCCAGGAATTTGAGCCTGCAGTGATCTATGATTGTGCCACTGCACTCCAGCTGGTTCTAAAAATAATAATAAATAAATAAAACTCTACTGTAAAGCATGGTACAGAAGGAAAACATTAATTTCATATTCAAGAACATTTCTCAGAACTGGAACTAAAGGACATGTACTTCCAGATTGAAAGGGCTTACAAAATGTCTGATCTAACTGATAAAAATAGATAACAGCAAAGCACAACATCATACAATGGCAAAGCATCAGAAAAAAAAGAAGATCCAAGATGGCAGACTAGAGACATCTCTGCAGCCACTCATAGTGAGATGGGGAGAAGGTAAACTAGTCTCCAGCCACCTCTGGCTGGGGGGGCCTTGCTCAGTAACATTGCTTCGCTTCGGGGGGCACGAGGAGACAGCAGGAGACCCTAGGAGCCAACCAAGAGGTTAGCAGCAGTGGGGAACCAGCACAAAAGGTGAGTGCTTGCATGCTGGCAGAGGCCAGCCAGCTTGGTGGCAGTTTTCAGAGAGGGAAGGCCTACCCTGCAGGCTTTTTGGGGGGTGGGGGGGTGGGGAACTGGGAACACTTACTGAAGTTACCTTGGGAGAGTTTGGGTGAGTGAGTGATCTTGGACTCAACCAGGGGCTGGGATTGAGCCACCAGCCGGAGCAGAGCTGTCATTCAGCTGCTGGCTAGACACAGTCATTGTGGAAAAGCTGCCTGAGAGAAACTGCCTGCAAGGTCCTAGTGCCAGTTTCATTCTACTGAGCTGGGAGCCACCAGTGGGGTGACTTGAACAAAACATGCTTTCCTGGGAAAGCCAAGGGACACTGTTTGGAAGGGTCAAGGGATAGCTATTAATTAGGATGATGAGAGCTTTAGGTGCCCAACCCTGCAGTGATTGAGGACAAAGAAATCAGGAAGACAGGACCAAGTCTCCTCAGCAAGATAGTGGCTTCCAACTTCCATCTTATACAGTTGCATCAGCATAATGATTAGCATCTCATACCCCAGAACATCACTTTTTGTCCAGGCAATACAGATTTTTTTCCTTTTTTTCAATTTTTCCCCTAGGTTTTTCTCTTTTTCATTGTTTCTAACTTCAATAGTAAGAGCTCCATTTTTGCTACCAATTTTATGTTCCTTTTGTTCTTTTTTCCCCCAATATCTTTCCTTAAGGTTTTTTTTATTTGTTTCTTTGTTTTATTTTGTCTTGTGTTTTTATTTTTCCATTTTTACTTACTTCAATAATAAGGGCTTCATTTTTGCTATCATTTTTCTACCCCTTTTATTCTTTCTTTCCTTTTGATTTCTCTCCTTTTCTCTCCCTTTTTCTAAAGATTTTTCTATTTTTCTTATCTTTCCCACATAAATTTCTCAATAAACAACTAAGTTATATACCTATTTTTTATTACCTCATATAATTTTTTTTTTTTTTTGGAGACAGAGCTTCAAGCTGTCACCCTGGATAGAGTGCTGTGGCATCACAGCTCACAGCAATCTCCAATTCCTGGGCTCAAGCGAGTCTCTTGCCTCCGCCTCCCAAGTAGCTGGGACTACAGGCGCCTGCCACAATGCCCAGCCATTTTTTTTGGTTGCAGCCGTCATTGTTGTTTGGCGGGCCTGGGCTGGATTCGAACCCGCCAGCTCAGGTGTAAGTGGTTGGCACCTTAGCCTGTTGAGCCACAGGCGCCCAGCCAATACCTCATATAATTTTATTTTCAATTTTCTTAATATACTTTTATCATTATTTTACCTTTTTTCTGATCTGTTTTATATTTTCTTAATCTGTATTCCATTTATGGGATAGAACCTCACTATGAGGCCTGGATTGGGGTGCCACAGCATTGACCTGGCTCAAGGAGACTTGATCTCCTGGTCTTGTAGTTTTGGCCTTTGGAAGGAAGTTATTGGTAGTTCTCCACTGTGACATACTGTTGGGGTTCTTTTTGTTCTCTATGTGATGGAGGTGGGGTCTTGTTTTTGCTGAGGCTCTTAAGGAGCTCCTGACCTCAAGTGGCCCATCCATCCCAGCCCCCCAGAGGCAAGTCATTGTTGGTGTGGGTCAAAGCACCCTGCTGAACACCACTATTCCTCCTGCCCCTTTCTTTTTGTTCCTATCTTCTTTCTGTCAGCCTTTCCTTTTACCACCCTTTCTTTTTCTTTTTTTCTTTTTATATCTTTTCTTCTTCTTACTCTTCACTCTTCTCTTCCTTTTTAGTCCTATACCAAAAAGACATTTCAACACCTAAGCACAGACACAAGGTAACTTAAAGAGAAGGAGGAAGTAAAAGGGAAAAGTAGGGGAAGGAAATGGACAAGAAGAAAACACTCATGAGAAGGAACCAACAGAAAAATTCTGCCAAAAACCAGAACAGAGCACCACCCTCCCTTCAAGGGACCATGAGATAGCTACCACAGAGGATTATACCTACAAAGAAATGATAGAAATTACAGAAAAGGCATTTAAAATATGGATGGTAAAAACAATAAAAGAAATTGCTGAGAAAGTGGAAACTAACCAAAAGGAAATCCAAAAACAGAACCAAATAAGGGATGAAAAATATGAAGAATGTAGAAAGGATATGGCAGAGCTTAAGTAATTAAAGGAGTGAACCAATAACTTAAAGATTCAGTAGAAAGTATGAATAACAGATTAGACCAGGGAGAAGAAAGAATCTCAGAACTAGAGGATAAAGCTCTTAGGCTAATACAGGCAGTTAAAGAGGCAGAAAAGAAGAGAGAAAGCAGAATGTTTACTTCATTAATCATTCAAACATACAAATTATAGGTATCCCAGAAGGGGAAGAAGAATGCCCCAGAGGAATGGAAGCCCAGCCCATTTTCATAAATGAAAATTTCCCAAGAATCACCAAAGATTTCAACACAGTCCTTTCACAGGCATATCAAACCCCAAGTTCTCTCAACTCAAACAGAATTTCTCCAAGACACATTTTCATAAACCTGTCCAAAGTCAAGACAAAAGAGAAAATTCTTCAGGCAACCAGGAGTAAATACCAATTGACCTACAGGGGTAGATCCATCAGTGTGATGGTGGACTTCACAACTAAAACTATTCAAGTCAGAAGAGACTGGTCAACTACCATTAACCTTCTTAAACAAATAATTTTCTGCCCAGAATTCTATATCCTACTAAGCTAAGGTTTAAAATTGATGGAGAAATCAAATCTTTTACTCATATGCAAACATTGAGAAAGTTTTTCCCAACAAGACCAGCTGTACAGTAAACAGCTGGACCTATTCTCCACTGACCATCACAATGGACCACCAGCAAAGTAAACCCCCAGAAACTAAAGGACAAAATCTATCTTCCACAATGACGCAAAGGATAAAACTGAGAAATAGACTTTCTGAGGGCAAGACACGATTATAAGAGGGACGTTACCTAACAAATGCAATCAGTGTTAAAAAAAAAAAAAAAAAAAAAACAAGAAATAGACTTTCACATAATAAGATAATTAGAACTCCACCACACTTACCAATTCTCTCAAAAAATGTTAATGGCTTGACCTCCCTCACTGAAGAGGCACAGGCTGGTGACTGGATAAAAAAAGCACAAGCCATTCATATATCTCTAGGAAACACACCTAGCCTTGAAGGACAAATGGGATGGAAAACAATATTTCAGGCAAATGGAAATCAGAAGAAAGGAAGGGTCACAATCTTATTTTCAGGTACAAGTTGATTTAAAGCAATGAAAGTCAAAAAAGACAAAGACACTTCATACTGTTCAAAGGAACAACACAACGAGAAGACATTTCAATTCTAAATATTTATGCACCCAACTTAATTGCTCCTATATTTATGAAACAGACCTTAATTAGTAGGAGCAATGATATCCTATAACACCGTAATAGCCAGGGACTTTAATACCCCTCTTACAGAGCTAGACAGATCCTCTAAACAGAAACTAAACAAAGATACAAGAGACTTAAATGTGACCCTAGAACAAATGTGCTTAATAGTCATATACAGAACACACCGTCCCAAAGCTAAGGATGTGAGCCCATGGAAGATTCTCCAAAATAGATCATATCCTAATGCACAAATCAAACCTCAACAAAGATTAATTTTGTTTAAGCAACAAAATTAAAAGAATTGAAATTATACCTTGTATCTTTCCCAATCACAAGATGGAACTCAACACCAACAAAAATTTTCATCCCCACACAAAGGCATCGAAACTAAAAAATCTTATGCTGAATGACAGTGAGGTCAAGGAAGAGATAAAGGAGGAAACCATTAACTGTCTCAAACATAACAACAATGAAGACACAAGCTACCAAAACCTGGGGGATACTGCAAAAGTAGCCTTAAGAGGGAAATTTATCACATTAGATGACTACATCCAAAAAACAGAAAGAGAGCACATCAACAATCTACTGAATCATTTTAAAGAAATAAAAAGAGAGGAGAAATCCAATCCTAAACCTAACAGAAGAAAAGAAATAACCAAAACTAAATCAGAAATAAATGAAATTGAAAGCAAAAGAATGATTCAGAAAATTAATGAAACACAGTTGGTTCTTTGAAATGAATAAATAAAATTGGTAAACAAGTGGCCAGATTAACTAAAAATAGAAAAGTAAAATCATTAATAACCTCAATCAGAAATGAAATGGGGGAAACAACAACTGATACCATAGAGATACAGAGATTATTTCTGACTACTACAAAAAACTCTATGCGGGCTCGGTGCCTATGGCTCAGAGGGCTAAGGCGCCAGCCATGTACACCTGACCTGGCGGGTTCAACTCCAGCCCAGCCAGCCCGGGCCCGCCAAACAACAATGACGGCTGCAACCAAAAAATGGCCAGGTATTGTGGTGGGCGCCTGTAGTCCCAGCTACTTGGGAGACGGAGGCAAGAGACTCGCTTGAGCCCAGGAATTGGAGGTTGCTATGAGCTGTGGATGCCACAGCACTCTATCCAGGGTGACAGCTTGAGGCTCTGTCTCAAAAAAATAAAAAAAAAATAAAAACTCTATGCCCCAAAATTTGACAATGTGG